>CM024573.1:25929641-26208157 GCA_014182395.1 Eucalyptus sp. ANBG9806169
GAGGCGACCTGGAGGATCTTCCGGGCCTGCGCGAGCTGGTCCGCGAGGCTGAGGATGCGGGCGTGGTAGACGCGGGCCTGGAGGACGGCCTCGGCCTCGAGCTCGCCGAGCTGGGAGCAGAGCCTCTCCTCCCCCTCCTCCGCCACCCGCAGCCTCTCCGCCGTCCTCCGCAGCTCCTCCCTCGCGGCCTCTTCCCGCTCCCGGCTCTCCCTCAGCTCCCTCTCCAGCTCCTCGTTCCTCCGCCTCAGCTTCTCCTGCTCGTTGCCGGCGCCCGCCGACAGCAGGGCCTGCCTCGCCAGGAGATCCGACGCCGCCATTGCCGGAGCCATTGCAAATTAATGCACTCACTCTCTCTCTCTCTCTCGAACGATCGAATGGACGGATATGGATGGTGAGCTGATTGGTTGGTAGGATGCGGAAGCTACGAATGCGGAGGGGCGTTCTTTATAGGCCTGATTCGGAGGTGTCCAGGTTCAATGAATCCGACCAAGGTACGAGAAATGATTTGCTTACGTATGTGCTTGGCTAATTTCGGTTAGATTCTATGGTGGAGGACGCCTCGTGGTTCCTTCGTACCCTTATCGACGTTGCAACGCACCTCAACCGTCGAGATCTGTTGAACGACCGAAATCTAATACTCTCCATTTTTATGTTTATATTACGTTCCAATTAATAAAAATTTCAGGAAGTAAGGTACATTTTATGTTCTAATTCGTTGTCTTTCTTGCGATCGAGGAATCAATCAAATTATTTAATAAAACAGGAAAAAAAAAAGAAGAAACAATTGCGGAACCATTGTCAATGAAATCTTTTTCGAAAGTTTCATAATCATGATCTCACTTCTTGGCTACGGATCGGTCTACTCAGTCCTATCGCTCCTCTTGTGTTCATAAACTCAATCTCATCTCATACATGTTTTGTAAAAAGTTTCTTGATGTTTTTTTATTTTTTTATTCAAATTTTATTTTATATGTCTAGGTCGATGATGTTTAATTTAATCAATTTTTTTTTTCCCCTTTGGAACATGTATTTAGAACGTGTGCCAATTGCTCATCTTGATGCAAAAGCCATCGTTCCGTCCCCTGTTGAGACATAGATATATATACTCATTCATAACACAAACATGGGATCTTCATTTATGACGAGAGCTAAAAGTTGACTCAACATGAGTTTCATATTCAAATGATGGTTTGGACAAATTGTCATTCTTTAGACTCCCCTTTCCTTAATTTCCTTTTCCTTTTGATTTCCCAAATTCTCGTGCATCGTGCAATTCTAGAGATGATAGGCTAAAAAAGACGAGGCACGTTTCTCTCTCCTTTTCCCGCGCACACCAACATCATAGAACTATGGTTATGAAATGAAAATAATTCCGAAAATGAGATTGAGAAGTCGATCGGTGAAGCCAATGATTTCTTCGTTCGCTCGTTTTCTTTTTTCCGCCATGCCCGCTTTTTGGTAAAAGATTAACAAGAAAAAAGAAAAAGAAAAAAAAAAAAAGAGGTCGGTAGACAATTTAACCAAAAGCAAAGATGAGACCACGCTTCTTTGAGTTCGTCCCTCTTGAGGCTAGGAAGCCTCCAATGATCAAGAAAGTAGGCCCAATCATAAGCGAGGTCCCATTACATTTTCTTGCGATAGGGAAGTCACAAGAGCATCCAATTAGCATTTGTGGTTTTGCATTGACGCAATTGCTAGCCGGCGCTTTCTCATCCCTCTAGGAGGAGCCCCACTCAGATAAAAAAAAAAGGAAAAAAGAAGAAAGGCAATCGAGAGGAGCAGCAGCTTTCTCCCCAATCCAACAGGCTTGATTTGCATTAGGGTTTTCAAGTACCGATTGCGTGCGGCAACCATAGAAAGCATCAGCATTTTCCGAGAACAATAGATGGTTAGAAGGGCGCGGAGTTAGATGAGCGACGCGATATATGTGTGCCCGCAAAAGTCGGAAGATAATCAAATCATTTTCGTGATTATACTATGATTGCACGGTCCCGTTATAGGGAGGGAATTGAAAATTCGAAGTAGAATCGCGATAAACTGGTCATATAAGGAGAGTCCTAGATAGGAGGGCCACCAGGGTTCTCTTTGATTAAGCTTTTTCCACTCCCTCTTAATTAATCATAGAAGAAAGTGGTTTTGATCTCGTCGCCATTAGGCCCCTATTTATATTAGGGGCAATTTTTAATACAAGATGATTCTTTGGCTCGCGTGCAGAGTTAGAGAAAAGGGTCTTAAATTAACGTGACCCATCTTGGGAAAATGAAGACATGGTTATCGTGGGAGTTGTTGGGCAATCTAGTGGGCCGAATGATTTAATAATTCCAGTCCAATTTCTAAAAAGGCATCGGATTTCCCTTTTGACCATAGAAGACAAACGTCATTTGGGGCTTTGATTACTCCCTAATAGAGGGGTTACCCAACTTGTCTTTCTCGACCAGGCCATGCCGCTTCAGACTTGTCGTTTATATCGCAATTGCATATTTTTGTTTTGGCCTTGCCCTAGCCAAATCTAGCGAGGGTAGCCTTCGTCGAGGCTTGCCCTTACCCGACATGGCCTCACCTATGGCGGGCAACACTAACCCTTGCTCAAGCGAGACTAGCCCACATGGCTGATGGCTGACCACAAACAATAGGTAGGAGGAAAAAAAATCAGAAAAAATATCAAAGTATTATTAAAAACTGTCAACATCAATACTAACCGTGTTATGTAGAACGGCCGACGTCCATGTTAGCAAATTTCACCAAAATTGGCCGAATAAACTTAATTAACAAAATGTGAAAATGTTTATAACTGTTCAGAGATTTTTTGCGGTAAAAAAATTAGTTTATGGTAAATTTATCACATGTGTACTAGTTTAAGACTTTTTCATGATATTAATTCTAAGGATAATTCTGCCCATCAGAAAGCAAAACTCGGTGTTATAGGCTCTAGTAGCTATTTTCAAATATACAATAGACATTCTTCTTCGCACTCCATAATAGAATGAACAGGAACACTATAGTGTGCATAACCCAACAAAGAAAAAAATGAGAAAGAAAAAAATTATCTTTTTAATATGGTGTCTCTCTTTTGAATGTGATATGAAATTTTAATTTTAAATTCAAATAAAAGAGAGAGCCATTAGGAAATCGTTATAAATAAATTAGTAATTATTGAAGAAGATGACAATTGTACAAACAGTTATAAAAAATGAAGAGTTTGTGAAGAAATAAATCAAACATTATAAATCGCCATCAGAAAACTGTTACAAGAACGATGGCCTACACGACGGTCATAATTGTTGGTGTTTGTTTCAATAAACTAGATTACATGCATAGATAAATTAGAATCAAAATCCAATTGCAGCGTAAGTAAAAATTCCATATACATATTTCCATAGTATTGTTCGTGCAGTTTAATAAAAGCATGTAGAAGTGATGAATGGGCTAATCACCCTTGTGCCATGTTCCAAAAATTTGGTTTTGACGTTTTTTTTTAAGATTTTGACCATGAATGTTTGATGTCCTCGTAGTATTGGTTTAGACGTTCTTCAGATTTTAGCTATGAACACTTGATCTTATGGTGACATCGATTATGATGTTTTTTGAATTTTGACCACGAACGTCTAATGTCTTCTAAATCGAAAATTTTAGAATTAACTTTGATTAAATTGTGATAGGTTTAGGACTTTTTAGACAATTTTTCTCATATTAAATCAACATTGGTCGTGATATTTAGAGGAGTGAGGGGATGATTTTGAATGTGACATATATCTTAGGATACATCTTAAAATGATGGAAAGATGTCCATACATTCGAACAATTAGATGGTGCTCGTGCTAGAGCGAACAAGTGCCGTGGCATAGTTGTGCTCGTGCCCATCATGTCCACGTTTCCAGTTCCACCAAAAACTTTGATACGTGCGTAGAGAATGACCGTGCTATAATTCTGTATTAGATGTGCCCGGATCGATCTCACTACCCTTAAAATCCATACATGAATCGATTGCTTTGGTAACTTTACAGCACATTCCTTCTGATCACACGCTTGTCCTCCGGAAATATGATGCAATGGATTGATAGCGATGGGGTCACGCGCCTTTGGAAGCACCATCGCTCCTCCTATACTATACATACAACGGGACACCGACGATGCATGAAGCAAGATGAAAAATGCGATCGACAGTCCTTATCCTTTCAACATTACTTGTCCCTCACACCAAAATCAGACATTGGTTTCCAACACAAGGCAGGCTAATCATACACATGTGTAGATAAATCCATTTACCGAATCACTCGATTTATCGAATATTCGCACAACCTAGTACGACCGCATTAGTCAATCTTTATCTAATAAAACAGAAAAATAAATAAATTGCGGAACCATTATCGATGAAATCTTTTTCTAAGGGTTCATAGTCACGATCTGACTTCTTGGCTACGAATCGATCTACTCAATCCTATCACTCTTGTGTTCATAAACTCGATCCCATCTCATACTTGTCCCGTAAAAAGTTTCTCGATGTTTCCCTTTTTTTTTTTTCAAATTTTATTTTATATGTATAGGTCGATGATGTTTAATTTAATCAAATTATTATTATTATTTTCCTTTGGAACGCACATTTAGAACGTGCGCCAATTGCTCGTCTTGATGCAAAAGCTATCGTTCCGTCCCTCGTTGACATACTCATTTATAACAAAAACATGAGATCCTCATTTATAGCAAGAGCTGAAAGTAGACTCAACGTGAGTTTCGTGTTCAAATGATGGTTTGGACGATGCTTAGCCATTTTAGACTCCCCCTTTCCTTAATTTATTTTTCCTTTTGATTTCCCATATTACCGTGCATTGTACGATTCCAGAGGTGAGAGGCTAAAAAAGACGAGGCATGTTTCGCTCTCCTTTTCCTTGTGCGCACCAACATTATACAACTGTGGTTATGATATGAAATGAAGCCAATGATTCCTTTCTTTGCCCGTTTTCTTTTTCCGCCATGCCCGCTTTTCACCGAAAATTAACAAGAAAAAGCAAAAAAAATATGAGGTTGGTAGACAAATTAACCAAAACCAAAGACGAGACCATACATCTTTGAGTTTGCCCTTCTTGAGGCTAGGAAGAGGCCCAATCATAATCGAGGTCCCCATCACATTTTTTTTTGTGATAGGAAAGTCACAGGAGCATCAAATTAGCATTTGTGGTTTTGCATTGAAACGCAATTGGCAGCCGGCGCTTTCTCACCCCTCTAGGAGTAGCCCCCACTCACATGAAAAAAAGGGCAATCGACCGGGGGGGACCGCAGAGATGTTCAGAGGAATCCTAGAAGAGCATCAGCTTTACCCCCCAATCAAACAGGCTTTGATTTGCATCAGGGTTTTCAAGTACTGATTGCGTGCAGCAACCCTCGAAAGCATCGCTCTCTCGCCGGCCATTTCCGAGAACAAAAGATAATTAATCTTAGAATATTCAAATAATAAACCACGCCTTCATCTAACAGCTTAAGTTTTTAGAATAATTGGCAGTAGTCTCACAAAATTTCACATGGTATCAGAACAAGAAGGTCCTGAGTTCGAATCTTCCAGGTTCCTATTTACCTCACCAATTAAATTTCTAGCCTTAGTACTAGGCAAAAGACCAGATTAAGCGTGAGGGGGAATGTTATAATATTCAAATAATAAATAGTTTAAGTTTATAGAATAGTTGGTAGTGGTCCTATAAAATCTCACGTGGATTAGAAGGGTAATTTCAGCGCGCGGAGTTAGATTAGCGACGCGATATATGTGTGCCGGCGAAAGTTGTCTTTGATTAGGCTCTTTCCTCCCTCCCTCTTAATTTAATCAATAGAAGAAAGCGACTTTGATGTCGTCGCTATTAGGCCCTCTCTTTACTCTTTAGGGGCAATTTTTAATTAAAGATGATTCTTTGGCTCGTGTGCAATGTCAGAGAAAAAGGGTCAACTTGCGAAATTAAGACATGGTTGTAGTGGGCCGAATGATTTAATGATTCCGGTCCAATTTCGGAAAAGGCATCGGGTCTCCATCAAGTATCTTTCTACCGTAGAAGACAAACGTCATTTGGGGCGTTGATTACTCCCCTAATTGAGAGGCTACCCAACTTGGCTTTCTCCACCCGGCCATGCCGTTCCGGACTTGTCGTTTTGTGTCATAATTGCATGTTTTTGTTTCGATCTTATAGGAAAATTGTTTAAAGAATCTTAAACATAAAAATATTTTATCGATTCGGTTATAAATATTTTAATTTTATCAATTGAGACCTAAATATTTTCATATTTTGCTAATTGAGCAAATCCGGCTAATTTCGATCGGAATTTGCTAACGTGGATGCCGGCTATCCAATATAGCATAATCGACACTGACGTGAATAATTTTTAATGATATTTTAATTTTTTTTTCCAATTTTCTTCTCTTTCTTCCAAATTTTTTCTTTACGTTTTTGTCATTTTTTTCTTTCTTTTGCTGATGATCGGCAAAGGCTAGGCACACTGGCCTTGCCCTTGTCCATCTAGGCCTTGCTCTTGGCGGGCGACAACAACCCTCACGCAGGTGAAGCTACCTTGCCCGACCACTTGCAAAAGATGATAAAAAGGAAGAAGAAGAAAAAATTAGAAAAAAAAGGAAAAAATAAAATGTTATTAAAAATTATCCACGTCAATAATGGTCATGTTATGTAAGATAAACGGCATCCACATCAGCGAATTTCAACTAAAATATGCTGGATGAACTCAATCGGCAAAAGACAAATGTTTAGAATTTAAATGATAAAATTAAATTGCAATAGATTTGAGGAAATAGCTCGATGACGTGTGTGTATATATATGTGTGTGTATGGAGTATTAAAACAAGCGAATGCTATCCATGCAGTTGAGCGATTAGATGGCGCTCACGGTAGAGTGAACAAGTGTCGGTGGCACAGTAGTGCTCGTGCCGATGATGTCCATGTTCCACCAAAACTTTGATCAGCGTATGGAGAATAGCCGTGCGATACTTCGGTACCAGATGTGCGCTGGTCGGTTCCATTATCCACAAAATCCATATACATGAATCGATCGCTTCGGCAACTTTACAGCACATTCCGTCTGATCACACGCTCGTCCTCCAAAAGTATGATGCAATAGATCGACAGCGCAGGGATGACGCGCATTTGGATAACGAGACATCAACGATACACGAAGCAAAGATGGGAAATGCGATCGACGGTCCACGTCCTCTCGACGTTGCTTGTCCCGCACACCAAAATCAGACATCGATTTCCAACGCGAGGGAAGGCAAATCATCATGCACGCATCTAAACCAAAAATCCTCACCGAATCTCTCGGTCCATGGAATTTTCGAACCTCTGCACTTGCCGCATTGGTCAATCCTTATCGAGAAAAAAGCAAGCCGTGGCTTTCACAGGCTTGCGTCTCAAGGCGAAGGAAGAGAGGAAAGCCGATTCCACACGCGCGCGCTCGTCGCCACCTCCGACAGAGCTGTCGGCGCGGTCGCTCGCAACACCTGCGAGGCTGCGCGTACGTGGACGATCCCTACCGAAGCCGAGCGCCCGGATGAGGACAAATCCGTCCTTGCGTACAGAGCGGGCCACAGGGTTTCCTTTCTTTTCTTGCTTTCCTTTCTTTTCTCTTGGGAGTTCATGAGGAAGCGACACGAGGGTTCGCACGTTAATGAATAAAGATCGGGTGCAAAGACGGGTAATAAGAACCTGCGACTCCTTTTTCTTTTCCTATGTTGGGTCGTCCTCCTCTCCATCTTATCTCCAGGCGGCATCATTGACGGGGGGGCGCAATGATTTTGCCTTTAAAATAATGGTCTTGCTTGTACTGTTTTACTAGGCAGAGACAATCAAGAAAGCGAGTCAGAGAGAGAGAGAGAGAGAAAGAGTTCTCTTCGATGGGAGAATGGGGAGCGAATTGCTGCGTGTTCTTGTCGTTCGATGATGCGAAGACGGGTCGGAAGCCTCTGCACTCCACGCCCGAATCCGATCGCCGGATCGATGATGCGATGATACTACCCGTCGTTTGAGTTGGATCCGGCCGGCGGAATTTGGGGGACTTTTCTTGGTTTTGGTCCCAATTTTTGCTCCTCCCGATCGCGTCTGTTTCTGGTGCACGCAATCTTTGCCGTTCCTCCGCTTGCGAATTCGCCGTTTCTTTCTTTCCGGGTAAGTTTCTTTCTCTCTTTCTCGTCGGGTTCTGCTCGAAAGCTTCGTTTTTTTTTCTTTTTATGACGTGGCGGGTCGATCTTTCTCGAGCAGGTTCGTCGATCTGGTTCCTCTGGGAGGTTGATTTCTTGGTGTGGTTGGATCAAAAGTGAGGGACTTTTTGGTGATGGTTTTGTGCTTGATCTGTTCATCAGAATCGTGTTAATCTTGGGTTTTATGAGGATCGAGGATTCGGGGATTGTTTGATCGGGTCTCTGCTTGAACGACATGTCGCGTAGAGATTGTTTCTTCTACTTATCTTGAGCTGATGATTGTTCCATTCTACTTAACTAATGCTCTTGAGAGGAACTTGTTAGCATGGGAATATAATGGAAGCATCTGGTGAGGATAAGGTTTTTCCTGACCTGTAAAGTTCTGATAATATAAGTAGATTTTCATTCAAGCTTGTGGTGAGGGTGAGATCACTTCTGGTAGTGGTGGTGCTAGTGTGTTCATCTGGGCCCAGAACAATCTGCAGTCATTCGAGATGTGTTGTGAGATCAATAGGACTACCTACTGAAAGTAAAATTGGTGCTGCAAAATGGATCAGATAGTATCGCAGTTTCTGTTAAAGAGTTTGCACGTTATTTTGGATTCCAGGATTCCTTCTCTTCATCCAAATGATCAAAGAAGCGACCGCCGTACATCAGTTTCTCGAGCGAGAAAGAATGACAAATGGTTTAACTTAGTGTTGGGAGACCGTCCTGCTGCCCTGGAGAACTTGAACTTTTGGCACAGGAATTTAATGGACCCAATGATTATCGACATAATACTTGTTCACGAGGGGCCTAATTCATCATCTGTCGATGCTTACTCTGCTATAAAAGCATCCGTTGAGACGGTCATAGAAAGGTGGGTTGTTCATTATGAGTCTCCTAGAGTTACTCCTAATATCAATGATTCTTCTCTTCACAAGAAGATATACAAGAAGTTGATTGTACTATTACGTTCTCTTTATTCGCAAATGAGACTCCTCCCAGCTTACAGGATATTTCGGCAGCTAAGTTCATCGGGCCAGACATATAATGTAAATCTCATATACAAAGTATCTACCTTTAGTAATCCGTTCTCACGGGCAGAGGAGGAGATGATGAAAGAATATACTTTCACTCCTGTGGAGGCCTCTTCAGCACGTTTTAGTGTAGCAGTTTCATATCGCAAGACATTGTCTGATTTCAACCTGGAGCCTGCAACTTCGATGATTCCGAGGATTATTACTGATTACGTAGGTAGTCCTGCCACTGATCCACTTAGGTCATTCCCCTCTTTCGATAAGGGTGTTCAAGCTACGTCTTTTCCTTTAAGTGGAGTAGGGCCACCTTCTTCAGCACCATTTCAACGTCCACACAGCTGGACAAGTGGATTCCACAGACCAGCTCCGTCTACACAAGGTCATTCCCTTGGTGGGTCCCCACCTACATACTGTGCATATGGTTCTCCATCTCCTCCTACTGACATGTATTCTCAACGAGCTCAAAGCTATAGATCCCCATCTCAAAGAGTTAATAGCTATGAAGAGTACCAACTGTCACCCCCTTTCTCTCCATCTCTTTCCCCTTCTCCGCCAGCATACTTTTCCAGCGGTAGTGTTGGCAAAAATCGTGGACGGTCAGAGACCGCTCCTATGACGATTCCACATCCAGCCGCAAGTGGAAATGCGAGATACTTATCTCCAAACTTTTCTGATCCAAATAGACATTCTCTTCCCCCTCTATCACCTAGGCACACAAGGCTTGACCCCTCATCCCAAGAGTCCCCATCTGGAAACAGATCATTCCGGAGACCGGAATCTCTGAGATCTGGGGAGTTGCATTACCACTATGTTAATCAGAAGGTAATGCCCTCTACTTTTAGCTACTTGTTGATCCGTGTATTTTTTTCTCAATACGAGAGTAACAATCTGTAGCATATTTGCTGAAGCCAAATGTAATTCCTTTTGGTAGGTCACAAGAGATGGTCGAGATGATTCGGGGCGGTTTTCAGGCTTTCTATCTTCAAGTGGCTCTCCGCGCATAGGGTTTTCTCGAAGTTCTAGTAGATTGTCTTTCCCAGATGATACGGATGATGGTGACTTTTCAGGCCCTTTCGATGTTGATGATGTTGATCCACCAGCCAGGTATTTTCTGGCCATTTGTTTCTCTTGATTTCAATTGTACATTTGCCTGCATATAAATTTTTCTGTGTCTCTATACCCGGTTTGCTTTTGGATTATAGCTTGGTGTGAATGGTGTCTTAAATGTGATCCATGGATTGGTGAATGGTTATGCTTTCAATTTGAGTTCTATTTTAAGAGCAGAAGTTTCGGTATCAATTCTTCATATGCATTAAGGGGCTTTGGCCCGAATCATCTGTCAATCATATTCTCATCTGATAAGAGCGATCACCTCTTAACTTGATGAAGGGCAAAAAAAAGGCTTAACTGTAGTGAAGGAACTATGGGGATCCTTTAGTAAAGTACGTACGGCCATTTCTATCTAGTCTAGAATGGCAGCTGTAAAAGCTGTTGATATTGGGGATGCAGCTGAGCATGGTAGAACCAGTAGCTTTCTAAGGGGATGAGATAGCTTTAAGAAAACAAGGATTGCCTGTGCGAAATGCTTTTCAATTATAATTTGATGTACAGAATTTTCATGCAAGTGCCGGTTAAAGTGTACTCGGTGGCTTCACAGAGAACCTTTTTTAACTGCTGGGAGGTTCCCCAAGATCTTTCTGATAAACTATGATATACAATCTGCCTATTGCTGAGCCAACGGACCCCTGTACATGATGGGAGTTGGAATATCTATTGGACTGTATTTTGCACTATGCTTAGTTGCCCACTGCCCTGAGATATCTCAGTCATTACGACTGCCAGGTCTCACGTATTTCTGCCAGAAAAGATTTAAAAAGTGAAAATACTAAAAGACTACATTTCTTTTAGAATGGCAGCTGCAAAAGCTGTTGTTATTGGAAATGCAGCTGAGCTTGGTTGAACCAGTAGCTTTCAAAGGGATGATATAGCTTTAAGAAACAAGGATTGCCTGTGTGATATGCTTTTCAATTAGAATTTGATGTACACAAATTTCATACGAGTGCTGGTTAAAGTTTACTTGCTGACTTCACAGAGAACTTTTTTTTTTTTTTTTTTTTGTTAGAAGGTTCCCCGAGATCTTTCTGATAAACTACAATATACAATCTGCTAATTGCTAAGACAAAGGTCCCCTGTACATGATGGGAGTCCATATATTTATTGGACTGTATTGTGCGCTATGCTTTGCTGCCCACTGCTTTGGGATATCGCAGAATTTACAACTGCCAGGTCTCATGTATTCCTCTCCAGAAAAGATCTAGAAAGTGAAAATACTTAAAGATCATTTTGCTTGTATGTTGTGATGTACAGAGGAAATGAAACCTGACTCGTTTATAGATGAGCCCAAAATTAATTGCTTGGAATTTTTGTGTACATCTGTGAAGTGCTACTGTTTTCTGCAAGAGTTGCCATGCGCCATTTTCAGTCTCCAATTTTTGCAGCGTACTTTCCGCAATTACCAATTAAACAATGTCAGTCATAGTGCCTGATCCCTGGGATAGCTTGGAGGTAGTTCATTCGCATGGTCCTTGTGAGATTTGTGTGATCTGAATCTTACCTTACCATCGTCTATCTTCATTCTGTAGCAATACTGGTGATGGCAGAGAAGGTTCAGGGTTCACTTCGTCATCGTTACCTATGGGCACAAAATCGCAAGGTGCTGCTGTCGGGATGCTCGTTCACATGTTAAGAACAGCACCTCCACTTCAACAAGATTCCAGTTGTTACTCAACCCAGTCCTTGAACCCGGAACAAGAGGGAGGTGTGGCTACAGCCTCAGGATTCTTTATGCCACGCAAGACCACGGATGCGCTGGAGGAGCTTAGGAGTTACCGAGAAATAAAGAACCTCCTACTCTTTAAAAGCGGAGGTCATGTCAGAACCAAAGAAGAAGCTTGACCCTTCACCTCATGTTGTATATGAAGGTACCTTATTTTCCAGTGGACAGAGGGCGTCGCGAATTACAAATTGGCGAGAGCAAGTTATAGGAGCAGCTGAGGTGGTTGTACACTGGAAAGAATACAGACACTGGCGAAGATAAGAGTTGAAGCTTGTGTACATAAAAATGACTGCGAAACTGATTGTGAGCATTGATTTAGCCTTGCCTTTGTATTCCTCGTGTATCATTAAATGGTACCAAAACTCATATAAGCCGAAATCAGTCTATAATAGCTTTGCTTCTCTACATCTTCTTATTTGGAGATGACTCAAAAGAGTGCATGTCATGTCCTAACAGGCACTCGGTTATGTTGTTAGAATACCAAGAATTGTTGCAGACACACAACAATTTGTGCTGAACGAGAAAACCGTGATTGATTTGGAAACTCGACATATAATCCATCCGCATAAAATACTCCACTTGCAGGATAACTAGTAGAAAATCCGGTTGATATGAAATGATCACGCAATGACAAGCGATTAAAGTCGAAACGAATGATCCCGCAACGCCACACCATTGCAGTGGTTAGACCGTGGTTCACCGACGCTGCCAGGACAGTCATCGATCGAGTCACCGCCTAGCCGAGCATCTCATTTGATCGACGCCATCTTTACACATCTAAAAGGGTCGAAATCGAAAGGAAAAATAAAGAGGGGGTTGCGATGGATCCTTCATGGATCGAGAACGTGACTTCTTCTCCTGGGCCCATCGGCCCATCTTCAACCAAAAGCTGCCTCGCTCCTTTTGTCCTGCTCTGTTCTCCTCCTCTCTCTCTCTCTCTACAGTAAAATCGAACGTCCCATCGATGCTTCGATCTCCACAGTCCAGTTCGAGGTTGGAGCGGGTTCAAGTTTTGAACTTTGACGGTCCTCCTTTCGAGGGTACGGGAACACCAAGAAGACCGGCCGCCGCCGTCCTTTCCTGATCGAATCACGGTCCCTCTGGTTTTCGCGGGATTCTTGTTTTTTTGGCGCTGGTATTTGAATTACACGCGAAGCGGACCAGGAACTTCCCTCGCTCTCGAGGCGCGCGAGCGAAGAAGAAGAAGAAAAGGAACGCGCCATGGACGATCTATCGAGCTGCCCGTTCTGTAGCCTGAGCGTGCCGCGCGGGGAGCTTGAAAGGTGACAGATTCTTTTTCGTTCTTGATGGCGTTTTCAGCTGCTAGAGAGCTCGACGCTGGCGGGGCTTTAGCTTTTTGGCGTAGAGCGTTGATTTGGGGGGTTCAATCGTTAATGCAGGCACGCGAACGGCCACTTCGAGGATGAAGAAGCTGCCGAGGACGCGGAGCTGGCGCGTCGACTTGCGATCGCCCCTCCGAGTCCGCCTCTTGCCATGGTAATCCTGTGGATTATGTTCATATGGGATGATATATGCTCTCAATGTGCAGTTGTGTGTTCATGCACAAATTGTACGATTTGTCCAACGAACAACGTGGGATTTACACCATTATCTTGAAACTGAGAAGAAATTTATTAGGAGTAAACATATACATCGGATTGGAGAAGAACAAGAACCATTGTTAGCATAAAAAAGGTGTTTACTTTTGTGCAAATTCCAACATACAGAATGTGATTAGAAAGAAGGGAGTTTGCTGCAATAGATATGTGTTTCTTTTTTGTTTATGGGCATGCCCATAATGCTAATTTCAGTGACTTGATGTTTGTTTCATAGACCGATCGACTGGAAACGGATAAGTTGAACGAAGTGAACTGTCATAAAGCTGCTGAAGTGGACGCGACAAGGTGTGATGGAGGGACGCCTGGTGGTGTGGAGGATGAGATCTTCCATCTAGTCAGTTTGCAAATGACAAGTAGCTTCTACAAAATTGAAGATGGTTTAATGGCCCTATTAAAGAGATGTCTTGAATCAGAAGCTGAGCAGTCTACATGTATACTTTGTAGTTACCTCGATCATTTTGAGAGCACTGAATCTGAGGATGTTGGCTGGGGCTGTGGTTGGCGCAATATCCAAATGCTCAGCTCTCACTTACTAGTGGAAAGGCAGGAAGCGAAAGAGGGGCTATTTGGTGGTTCAGGATTTGTTCCTGATATCGTGTCACTTCAGAGATGGCTCGAGATTGCTTGGAAAAGGGGCTTTGATGTAGTTGGATCAGAACATTTCAATCACAAGATCTACGGTTCTAGTAGTTGGATTGGAACTACTGAATGTGCTGCTCTTTTTCGTTCTTTTGGGCTTCGGGCAAGGATAGTGGATTTTGGTCCAAAGAACCTTGAATCGCTCTTTCTTTCTGTTCCTGGTTCCAGAATAGACTCAGAAAACGTGGAAGCAAGAGGGAAAAAAAAAGCAGTTCAGATTGATGGCCCAATGGATAGATATTTAGCCAAGAGGAAACGGATTTCTCCTGAAGTTTGTTCCTCCATAGGGCATGCTAGCTGTTCTTACATTCAGCCTGATCAAGTTTCAGATAGCAGTAATGAGGATCTGGGAGTAAGTTCTGCCAGATCTAGTAAGCGTCAGGAGGTCCTTACTGATTGGGTATGGAGATACTTTTCGGATAAAAGCTTCATAGATAATTCTTTCAGTTGTGTCTCAACTAGCAGAAAGACGTAAGTGATTGCCTTTTTATAATGTTGATCCTGCTCATATCAAGTAATGCCTGGATCTCTGGTTTCTGATAAATACATATTTGAGTGCTTTTGCGAGCAGGCCTCTTTATTTTCAACATGATGGACATTCAAGAACCATCGTTGGGATTCAAGTCATGCATCAACCGAAGGGGATACAGAAATACAATCTCTTAGTACTTGACCCTGCTCATGTAAGTATCCATATTGTGGTAGTGAATTATCCCCTATCTCTATTTTCAAAAGGAATAAAAAAAGGTGTGTGAATTTGTTACTAATGCATAAAATACTGGTGGATGTGTCCTGGTGCCACCCAAAAGTGGCATGTGAAATATGTTCAAGTAAGGACTGGGAGCTTTAGACTGTTGTGATGGGATATCAGAAAGCATGGGGAGGTCTTTATCCAAGATAGCAATATCGTTAACCTAGTTAGATTTTGCAGTAGAACTTTCAGTTTGCTACCAAACCCAACCTGCCTTAGCCAATTGGTTCTATGCGTGTTCACAAGGGGCCCAAGTAGGTTCATGGATGAAAAAGCAGAGAACCCGCCCTGACCAGTTTGGTTTCCGGTTTTGTACTGTAATTATAACCTATTTTTACTTTGTTAAAAATATAATGAATAAGTTAGACATGGGGATCGAATCTAGGTGGCCTAGGTACTCTATCAGTGCTTTAACCACTATGCTAAGGGTTGTTACATGACATGTTATCCTTAATTAATAATTATTGCATAAAATTTGTTTAGAGTTGAGCCAGTTCCAGGTCGGTCTTAAGGGAACCTTCCAGTTCTCAGTTTCACATACCGGGAACCCTCTTTGATAGGGTAGGTTCTATGTTCTCGGTCTGGCACCTACGTAGCTTGGGACTGATCAAACTCTATTTTGGAGTGTTCTTAACACAGCATTAGAGGATTCTAACAAAAAGCTATATCATATAAAGTGCCTCACTCAAAGCAGAAGTTTTGTCATGGCCAACTGATGTTTTTGACGGACAAAGGAGACAGAATTGATTAATGAAGCTTGGGGAGGAAGAAAAGATGATGCTTCTTCTTAAAGTAAGAAGTGGAGAAGGAACATTGGGTAGGTCACAATTGGAATGCCTCTTCTGAAACTTAAATGCATTAGAAGAGCCTTCTTAAAAGAAAAATGGCAGATATGGTAGAACATATATTAAGAAAAAGCAGTCTAGCACTCTACCTGAATGCATGAATACTGATCATGAATATTATCAGCAAACAATTTTGAGAATGGGTAGAGGTCCTTGGAAGGAAAAAGATCTGAATAATAGTATTGGTTTGTCATTTCTGTTAGCAAGTTATCATGAGCCTATGGCATTGATAAGATTAATCCACTTTGAACACCCTCTCCTCTCGCCCCTGCAAACTAAAAAATTCACCTACGCAAGAACCTCACAATCAAAATGCTTATAGATAATATTTTGACTTCACAGTAGTTTTCAAAACGTTCAGTTGAATTTCTTTTCTGCGAGTGTGTGTATTGTTGCCCATTGGTTCAGCAAATTTTAAAGATGTCTTACTTTCTGGTCCAGAGTAATTAAAAGTTCATAATCCTTAATAGAGTGGAGAGGTATATTGTTGCCTGTTGGTTTGGCAAATTTGAAAGATATCTTGCCTTTTGCTTCAGAGTAATTAAAAATTCATAATCCTCATAGAGTGGAGTGGTTAATATCTTCAAGTGTTTTGGATATTCGAGTCCACAATAATCAGTTAGTCAGGGATTATCATTCATTGTTTAATTCCCCGAACATTGATCACTTCATTGCACGATAGTCAAAGTTATAGTTTGGCGAGACTTGTGCATGATCAATTGCAAAATGCTTCTTACTTGTCAAAATAATTATGATTTTTTTGTGTGTTTATGTAGAGAACAGCTAAACTGGAAAGATCACTGAAAAGAAATGCCGGGTGGCAGAAGCTTATCAAAAGGGGCATTCATACTCTGAAGAAGCCACAATACCAGGTAAGACTGTTTTTCTGGGATTCTTTTGTTAAATCCTGAAGTCATGACTATAGTCCTGAATTGCCTGATTCAATCATTCGTTTCAGTTATGTTATATTGATCCCGGAATTGCAAAAGGAGAAGAGTTGGAGCAGCTCAAAACAATGGACAGTGTCTACATTGAAATCTAGAGATGAATAGAAAGTTGACTTGCACCTCTGTGAGGTATTGCCGACCATAATTAAGGTTGTGGTATTTTGCTTTTTGACCACATCGAATGAGTAATGATGCAATGTTGCACATAACAAGATCAACGCACTGCTGTCAAGGCACCAAAAGGAAAAATGTGGTGCTAGATAGCAAGACTGACATAAATATTGTACATGTATAAGTTGTCTTTAGAACTAATAGTGGTTGCAATATATTTCTGAAAGATTGCACTCTTAATAAGCTCCATCGCTGGAATGACCTTGAAGGAGGATCGAACAGGGCCAGATGTACCATTTCTGACCCTATGCTCGAGAAGAAATCTGTTCCTGGATTTGTGCAGGATATTTTGGGTTTCTCAGGATCCAGGAACTGAAGGCGGGATCTTGAAATAGATGTGTACATATATATAAACAAAAAAGAAGGAACTTGGCATTATAGTTGTCTTCCTGGGCGTGACTTTGGTGTCCCCAGTATTTCTTAAATGCACTCATCAGCGCAGCATGGGTTTAGGCATTAATCTTTCAGAAATATATGGACATAGGGTGTGTGCTCGGTCCTATTTTTGCGGCGCCTTTTTGAAAAAACAATGCAGCTTAGCATCTGTCCTGGCTGGACCACACTGATTGGGGTCTAGAGCATGGTCATTTGTTTTACTTTTGCGAGACCACGAACGTACTGGGGGCCAATGAAGTACGAATCGGTTCTTGCATTTACTCGGTTAGCTGACCTCGGGCTGCCCGAGTTGGTTAGGCTGATGGCCAACCTCCTATTTACAAAGCCAGCATGGTAGGCACGCCACTATTTGAAAACCTTGTTTGAGTTTGGCATAGATTGACATAGCCAATCACAGTTTGAACGGCATTGAGACCCGACTCAAAGCTTACCAAACGAAAGAGAGGTGTCTTGTTGCGCGTCGAGAGGTCCAATGCGTTGAGGGATTTAAAAGAGTCGACTTCGATACCGTGTCGAAGGATTCAGTCGAGTTTAGGTGCGTGCTTTCTTTGGGATGTTTTGTTGAGCATGCCTGGCTAGCCAGAAATGAGTATCAATCCATTCCAAGATGAATTTAGCGTGCATTGCCATTTATTCACTGTTCTAAAAGAGAAATAGTAGACCAAATTTTGTTTCGCTAGTTTGGGTCAAATATTGACACAGTGGTCGCGTGGTAACATAAAAAGAAAATCGATCCTTCACGTTTTGATGTAATTTGTTTACTTGCTATTCTAAAAGAGGAGTAGTAGGCCAAATTATGTTTCGCTATTTTGGGTCAAATATAGACACAATGGTCGCATGGTAACATAAAATTAAAAAGAAATCGATCTTGTATGTTTCGATGGAATTGAAGAGATGTGGCCATTTCGCAAACATAAGGTCGAAAACTTAAAAGCTTTGAGCACATCAAGATCCACTTTTTAAGCGCTGAACATTATTACCAATTCAGAGTTGGTGCGACCCCATCTTTTCTACCTAACTTGTTGGTAACTTCCCAGACGATGTAAACCAATACCCTCCTCCATAAATATTTTACCAAACGCTACACATGCACAACACATCCTCTCGTGATTTGAATTGATAGTCGCAGCAATGGCCTTCGTGACGACCCAAAGCCGGGAAGTACGGAGGGACGGTCTAGTGCAACGCCTCAACAGTATACAGGCAAGGCTAAGCGCCATAGCATCTCTCTCCTCTGCAAATCCGTTCCACAAGGAAAAGAGTCTTGCAAACAAATATTAGCAATAAACACCCACATCATCTATGGGGTGTCCTATACTAGTTGATAAAGCTTGAGTTCTCTACTTTGTGTAACGCGTTTTAAAGTTGTGTAGGCTTTAGCCCAAAGCGAATAATATTACACAATGATAACCCCGGGAGTATTAGAGTGGACTCTTGACAGCATGTTGGGCCATAGTGAGGACACTATGCTCCTAAGAAGTGAAGAGTGTGATAACTCAAGCGGCGGTGAGCGAGGAGAAGGGATGGCAGTGCGTCCATGCCTCGATCCTTGGACATCTGTAGGGAGGGGGCACGTCTTTTGTCCCACATTACCTATAGAGAGTTCTGAACTGGCTTTGTTCTCTATTTGTACATATGCGTTTTCTGGGCAAAGCCCATACGAACAAAACCATGGGGGCTCAATGAGGTCCAAAGACCGTTACAGGTGGTATCAAAGTAGACTCCCGCAACGTGTAGGATCATAACAGGCACGTTGTGCTTGAAGCAATGTGTGGCACCATAATGGGCACGTTGTGTTTGAAGAGGTGGTATCAAAGTAGACTCCCGCAACGTGTGGGATCATAACAGGCACATTGTGCTTGAAGCAATGTGTGGCACCATAATGGGCACGTTGTGTTTGAAGGGGTGAATAATGTGATGACCTAGACCCAAAAAGTATAGAGGGACATGTCTCTTATCCCGTATTGTCTAGTTGATAATGCTTGGGTTTTATACTTTGTGTAATGCGTTTTAAGGTAGAAGTACACCCTAAGTGCCAAAACTTAGCACGAAGGGATGAAGTATCAAAAGTTTAGAAAGTAATACTTAAATATCAAAATCGAAACAAAATGGATTACTTAAGTGTCATTTCAGCCAAAATTCAACCAAAATGCCGACGTGACAATTTTCCGGCGAAGGAAGTGTAAAATGATGCCGTTTTGCACGCTGATGTGGCTAGACAATACAAAAACGACATCATTTTGGTGCGGACGTGGTAAAAAAATTAATATAAAAATTATTAAATTAAATTTAAAACTAAATTTATTTAAAACATTTAAAAATAAAATAAAATATTTAAAAACTAAAAATTATAAAAAAAATTATAAAAAAGAGGGCAAGCGGCCTCGCCGCCGCTGAGGAGGGCCCGGCCCCTTTTTTTTTTATTATTTTTAATATTTTTATTTAATTTTAAAATGTTTTAAATAAGTTTAGTTTTTAAATGTTTTAAAATTTTTAGATTTTTTAATATATTTTTTTAAAATTTTTAGTTTTTACGAATTTAGCACCAAAACGACGTCATTTTTATATTGTTTAGTCGTCGCGTCGCCGCGCAAAAACGACGCCGTTTTGCACTTCTTTCGCTGGAAAATCGCTACGTCAACATTTTGGCCAAAATGACACTTAAATGATTCATTTTGCTCTGATTTTGACACTTAAATGTCACTTTTCAAATTTTTGGCATTTAAATGTTTGTTCGTGCAAAATTTTGACACTCAGAAATCCGTACCCTTGCATTTTAAAATCATGTGGACCTCGGCCCAAAGCAGATAGTCCCGGATCCTTACAGCCTCGAAATCAGCAAAATCCCATCCACGAGGCGTGGCTGCAGCAGAATAAAGTTTTCTGAGCCAAAAAAGAGAAAAAACCCTTAAAAAGTCGGTCCTCTGTGCATTAAATCAGGGGTTATCCTCATCTCCCGAAATGGAGGCCAGGACCAAGACGATGACCTGGCCACAACCGAGCCAACCTTAGTAGCTTCAGAGCTTTGATTGTGTCCGGGACCATGGAATGAAAGAAACAACATGTGTTGCACGAGCTTCCTAATTTAGTATCATTAGTCCTTCCGAGAGGAGAAAGGGACGTAAGAAAGTTAGGTGGGAGATTCAGCTTGCATTCGAGATCTTACCGTCCTCGTTGTACTTCGTTTTCAATCTGAACCTGCACCACTCGAACACTAAAGAAAGTAACAGATCGCCATCTCGTTGATTCCTGATTAAACTGCCTTTTTCCTCCTCGGACGTGAACCCAAATGCGATCGGGCTTGCACGAGACACGGTCGGGGCGATCGCATCCCACTAACAAGTCTCCGGGATCCCATCGCGGAAATATAGAATGAACTATGACAGGCGAAACTTACAGAGCTTTTGGCAAACGTGATGAAGTCATTCAAAAGCGCCAGGGGGGTTCTTGTTCTTTTCCCATGTGCATTGCTTCGCACATCTGTCATCGTCATTCGCGATCGTATTGATAAAAAATGCGAAGACCCAGGATTCAGAACTGGTTTTACTGTCGAAAGATCTTAAAAAGAACCATTTTTTTCAAAGCATGGTCTTATTTTATTGTCATCAAAAAGGGGCCTCCTTCTGGGACTCTAGGGAGATTCGTGATTAATGCTAACGTGACTTTCAAGGCGTTCGCATTACTGTGGCGTTTATTTTATTATAATCTGCACTGGGATTCTTCTATCCACATGTGGTCCTGGAATTCACACTTGAAGATACAGATCAAGCGCATGCAACACTTTCCCAATTTCCACTTACTGCCAAATAATAATGTCGAATTTGTTTACTATGGACAAGTTCTGCTGACCATGCTAATACTTTTTTTGCACTGGTAGTTGGGGAAGTGATGAGATATGAAAGAGAGAGAGAGAGAGAGAGAGAGATGGACGAGAGCTGCCGAGGTGTTATCAAGAACTCGCACAGTTCGTTCAGCTCTTCACGCGCTCGCGCCGCACGGTCTGGTCTGGTCTTAATATGCACGTGACACCAGTTACTGCTTGTTTGGTCTTCTTTTGTTAATTTATTATGGTTGACGTTGACCCAGATGAATGATAAATGGTGGTGGTGTGTGGAATAAACAAGTCATCGAAGCCTCAGTCCATTGCCTGAAGCCTCCCTGTTAAGCGTAGACAAAGGCAAATCTGAGCAGTGGCAGTTTGGTGGGTCTATCTTCCTCGTCTCTCGCATCTCGCGTCTCTCTGTCTCGCTGCCGATGGAGGCTTCAGCTAAGCTGCAACAAGAGGGAGAAGAATATGATCTGAAAGTGGAAGTGGAGGAAGAAGAAGTGGGTCTGCTGAGAAGGCAGTCCACGACGCGAAAATATGGTGCCGATGAAGGTGGTGTTTCTGGGAACGGTGATTCCAGTACAGACAGCAGCAGGACCAGCAAGAATGGCACCCATACAGAAGAAGAGCCGGAAGCAGGACAAGAATGGGCTGAGGAGGTGAATGGTGGGGAATATGATGTTGAAGAGAAGGGACCAGAGACAGAAGCGGAGCAAGAACCAGGAGAAGAACGAGAAGCCGCACCGGAGCGAGACGAAGTGGACGAGAATTGGAGCAATGGCGGTGCGAATGGAAAGGGAGATGTCGCGGTTCTTGCACCAGCGGCGAAGACAGAACCCCACTTCCACAATGGGGTCAAAAAGAATGAGTCGACCTGGACCAAAATCGTTCACTTCGACGACGGACGAGGTAAGCAAACCGCTAGCGATATCACTCAATTCGAGCAACTCATGTAGGATAGGATTTTCAACTCGCGCCATCACATTCGTCTCATCAATTTCACGCGATGTGACAGTGAATGTGGTACGTCGAATGTTTGAAAGAGGAACTGCATTTTTTTTCTGTTAAATTTTGCAATCCTGCACAAATCATTCCCTTTTTTTTAACGTAAAGGGTGGACTTTCTTGCTTCTTACTTCTGACCCGTACAGTGATCTTTGCCTGTGAGCGTGCTCCAGCTCGATAAGAATATATTTACTAATATGCCGCGGGTCTTTGTCTGGCCGGTGGAGTGTGAGAAACGGACCCTCTTTCACTCACTCACTCGACCCCACCAATCTTTTGTCTTTCCGTCGCTTAATCTGATCTGCTTCATTAGCAAACTTGTGTTGGACTTCGCAATGGAGGATTAGTCCCATTGAACTCCGTTTGATCCAGCTTGACAAGGTTCCTCTTTTGTCTGTGTACCTCTTTGGATTTCTGGGTGATTCTTGAGTTCTTTATTGGTTACACTGTCTCGATCCATTTTCTGGGTAGCTCTATTGTGGAACACTCGTCTCGTTCTTGAATCTTCAGCTTAGTATGACTAGACTTGGTTAGAGAGATGCATTCTTTGTTTATGGGAAACAAGAAAAAGAGTTGGGCTCGTATTAAACTGTATAGCAATGTGGGTGATAATAAAATCTGATTGCTAGGGCATAGATTTTATGGCATGGTCGTGGCTTCTGTCTGTAATTCCGTTTGCACTGCACTTGAATGAGGGAAATTCTCCCAGTGACTCTCGGGCTTGCTTTGGTTGATGTAATCTTAGCCTTTTATCCTATTGAGCTTCCATCCTTTGGAGCATTTGCTGATTAACTAATTCAAGTTAGCTTATCTCGAGAGCTGCATTTCTTTGTGCGTGGGCTTCTTCACGGTAGCCTAATCTGATGATTCATGGGGGTACCTGTAGATGGTCACAGGATACTGTTATATCTTGTATGACTAATTGCTCGTGATAGGGACTTGCACGCCACTCTGGATAAACGATTAATGACAATGCTTGTCTTCCTAACCACTGCAGGTACAGAATCCATCCAAACAATTGTCAAGACGGAATACAGCGATATTAAACGAGTTTCATATGAAACAGAGACAGTGCATGAAGCTTCGGATGTTGCAACACAGACGTTCAGCGCTTTTCTAAGCTCTCAGGTCAATCATCAAGATGAAGGAATTTCTGAAGATGGGATATTTTTGGACTTGGCTTTATTGTCTCCAAGAAAGTCATCTGAAGAGAAAAACACATATTCTAAGGAGAGTAAAGTAGTTGAAGAAGTTGATCTGATAGAAGAACTCAACCCTGAAGAGACAGAATTAGATGTCAAGAAGGTACTAGAGAAGCAAAATACTCATGATTTATACTGTCCCAAGTGTCATTCTTGTATAACAAGAAGGGTAATCCTTCGGAGAAAGAAACGGAAGCCACGCGCTGTTACAACAACTGTCTCTCAACTACGTGCTCAAGCTGGAACTGCGGTACAGGGGGATTACACTCTTAATCCAATTACTAGTGGCATCGATGAGGTTCCAACTCCTGCAGTCATGGGAAATATTCCAACGCCTGCATTCAATGATCACCCTGATGATAGGGATCGAGAAGCTTTTAGATGTCTGTCATGTTTGAGTATTTTCATTTCCATAGGTATTTTTCCATTTCTCATTGCTATGGAAGCTCATAATTTGTGCCGAATACTTATTTTCTTTTGAGAACCTTCTAATTCTCTGTACTGCTTGCAACTTGGTTTGTCACAGATATGACTCTTTCTGTTGGTTAAGAACACGTTTAGGAATCTCTGAGTATGAGCTACTTAAAACTTACTAAGAAAATCTTTTGTAAGAGATTGTATTTGTCTATTTGGAATCTATATCAACAGGTGTGATACCAAAGAAGCCAAGTAAATGGCAAAGTTTCTAAGAACTGAGACTTCGAGACTAAACAACGAACTGAGAGGATTATGTTCTCTCTCCATGTTGTGTTTAGTTTTCAATCATAGAGTGGGAACTGAACTACTATTTTTTCTTAGCAGGAGACGGATTTAAATTGTTCTGGCCTTTTAAAGAGAGAAAAGATGCTAAAAAAGTGCCAGATCCTTCAGAGGTACCCGTGGCAAAAGGTAGTACATTCTTCTCTTTTTTTGGCTCCATGGGAGGGGAAACCAATTATTCAGCAAGACAATCTGTTGCCCTGCAGTCCATGATTAATCAATTCCATCACGAGCATTTGCCAGAAAAGTTTATATCCTGTAACCCAAAAAAAAAAAACTTCTTACAACTTCACAGCTTTGAAAATGTGCGTGCCTATATGACCTTTATTTAGGACCAACAGTTGGTGTCCTTCTCATACTTGTATGTCCTTCAGACACTTCAAACTCCATGCATCTGTGGCATAGAACTTATCATTCTTACTTAGTAAAATCTCTTTGACAACAACGTGATATAGATTCTTTCGATATGCTTTTCAATATAAATAGGGACTGCATCAAGGAAGCATGGACACTCTCTAGGAGTCTTTATGTCGGTGTCGAACACCTTGACATGTGTCCGACATGTGGTCAACTCTCCCGACATGCGATTCCGACATGCACGGGATCAATTTTAAAAAATTTCAATAACTTAGGAGTCAAAATGTGAATATATAAAAATATAAAAAAGGAGAGAGGAAAGTGAAACCCTATCTTTTGTGGTGAAAATGTGGATTTTTTTTCGACTTATTGTTAAATATTAAATTTAATAGTGGAATGTGGATTGCTTGTTTTTCTCCAAGTTTTATGGATTATTACAATAGAATGTAGTTGAATTTGTCAAATTGAAATAATGAATGATATTAACAAATGGTGGATTAATGTTTTTAGTGTAAATTCATTCCAGACTCTTTTTTATTATTTATTTATTTGTGAATTTGAATCAAATTAATATAATTGAAATAATCATAATGATAATTTATCATGTATATATAAAAATATATATTTAATATACAACATGCCTCAATATGTCGAAATTCTCTATTTTTGAGAAATAATGTGTCGGCATGTCGTGTCATGTTGCATATCGGTGTCAGTACTACTTAGGTTTGCATTGGTTGTCTTTGAAAGAGTTCTTTTAATCTATGAAAGAGAGAGAGAGCAGCGTGCGCTTACGCTCACCAGAAACTTATGGCTGCGGTGTCTATTGTTCACTAAGCTTTTAAGGCATAATGTGATTGTAATTGTTCACATCAATTTTAGCAGAAGATATTGAGAATGCTCACTAAATCTTCTTAACATATTCATATGTTCGGTGCACCGTGCCATCTTATTCCTTCATTTTTCTGTAAGCATGTTAAATCAACAGCAACGTTCTAATGATGGACTGTGTTACATTCATATTTCGGCCAATGAGAATTAATTTTATAGACTGCTTTCTTGATTGTTGTTGCAGATGATGCTGCGACAGAGGCATCGCAGATAGAGGATGGAGATCCAAGTAAAGTAATTGAGCAGTTGCCTAATCCGGATACTTCTGTCTCATCAACTGAGGGCACTCCCGTAACCGTTGAAGTACCATCTGGTATGCGGCTGCTGAATAACAAAGTGACTCAAGCATTTTGATTGGTGTCAAACATGCATTGAGAACAAAACAAAGCTAACCATTTGCCTTTTCAGTATATAATAAGTATATATCCAGAAAGAAAAAGGATTCATCTGATCTTTTCTCTTGCCATTATTAGATGTATGGATTGGGTGCATGATGAACCTGATAGAGACTACCTCGGTTGTCCTGGAAATCTTTTCCTCTTATCCGTGGAAGGAAGAAAGTGAATGACCATTAGAACAGTTCAATGGGACTTAGAACTCAATATTCTCCCCTTCCCTCTAAACTGAAGCAATTGGGGCTTGTCAGCAAGTTCTCAGATATTGATCCCGAACTCTGAATAGTCATTATCTTCAAGCAGAAAAGGGGAAAAGAAGAAAAAATCAGAACAATTAACCTGGACAGAATTTATGAGTCAAACATACTAGTCTTTGATAAAATCAGAAACAATCTCTACAGTGTTAACCATAGCGCAATATTTCCAGTTACAATCACCATATTCAAGGTGTTATAGCCCTGGATCCAAGTACATTAAGGTCTAAATTATGCTTTGATATATCAATACGTGCAGTGCATGATTTTCTTGATAAAATGCTGCAAAGTAATGCTGTGTAGTATTAATTGAATCAATTTCAGGTGTAACTCCAGCAGGTGAAACTCAGATTGTTCAAGTGATATCACCCCCAATACCTCCTATGCCCGATGTTGGAGAGGAATTAACAAATACTGTTAAAAATGGTATGTGAAATTCGTGCCTACTTGGTCTCTGTAGCATGTAATTGGAGGATGCACACACAAACGTGTCCACACAACGCAGGCACCCCTGTTGACATAATAACAAACTTGGCGCATCTTTGCTCAGACTAACTACTGCTGTCCTAATCACCATTCTATTACATATGTCGTGTGTGCATGTTTCTCTGTATGCATCTCTTTGTTGATAACCCATGCGCATGTTGTGTAATCATCCATTTTCCAAGAGTGCTGCTTGAATATTGGGATACTTTTGCCGGTTCTACTAATTGCCATTCGTAATCCCTTTAATTTTTCTGTAGCTGGAATCTGTATAAGTTCTTGTTTAAGAGCTCCTGCTCCTGAAAGGATAACTCCTGTAAACTTTTATGGTTCCTTCACTAACAGAGAAGGTTACGTGCGACGGTAGTACATCTCATTGACAGAATATTCATGCTTACTGCTCTTTAAACTTGCCAGAGCTGATTGTGAAAACTAATTTCTTAAGAGATTTTCATTTAAGCTGCAAGTCAACACTCACCGACTTTTCTGGGTTTCTGCTCACTCTGTCCTTTGAATAGACTTCTTACAGCAATGATTCTGCACCTATTTATAGCTCGAATATTTAGTTATGACTCTGTGTGATCACAAATGCAGAAGGTGACGCGATAGTGGTCAATGATGGAAGGCCGGCAAAAGCGGCACCTGCTGCAATGACAAATGATAGAGATTTTGTAGTACAAGTAGTGGAAGTGCCACCACAACCTGGAACTCAGACACCAACCGAACAGCAACCAGTTGTTCAAGTCCCTCAACCTCGTGAATGGGATATTTTAAAGAGCATTGTCTACGGTGGCTTGATAGAATCAATAACAAGTCTAGTTGTTGTGTCATCTGCAGCGGGAGCTGGTGCTGCCACATGTATGTACCCAAATTTCGTCTATTGAGTAATGTGCTCTAAACTGCTTATCCTTCATGTGTATCCCAACTTCACACAAATCTGAAATACATTTGGGTTCATTTCAAAATTTGGCTTATTTTATTTTATAAAAAAATTCTGACATATTTAACGTAAAAAGCTGCATACATGTGATGTTTGATTTTACCGATCAAAATTTCTGATTCGATTGCTTAGTGCCTTACAAGTTTACTCCGTCCTTGTGTAAGCTTTTTGTTTGGCTCACATTACTTCCACCTATGTTTTTTATTCTTTGGTGCCTAACTGTACTGTTCGATGTCAATGATGTTGCCTGACTGTGTTTACTTTTCTTATAAATAGTTCCGCTATGAATAAGTTTACTGCATTTCGGTTCTCAGGGTTTCTTACTGTTCTCTAAACTTTTTCATATACGAATGCAGTGAACACCTTAGGTTTGGGATTGGCTAATCTGTTTGGAGGACTTATCGTCATTGCCCATAACGTGAGTAATTCTCTTTTATCCATGTCAGGCATCTCGTAGTGATCCTTACGTCTTCCCACATAATATTTATCACATCGCTGATTTCTTCTAAAATTTACTAAGTTGCTTTGCCAATAGAAACTTCGTCCCAAAAGGACTTGAGGATGTGTTAATTAAAATCAGAACCGCATCTTCTTGTAATAAAGCCAATCTATTCGAGGATGTGAGAACTTATCATTACGTGTTAGCTTCGGCTAACTTGTGTCCAGCTCTCATTGTAATAAAGGTAAGTTTTTGCAGCTTAGAGAGTTGAAGATTGAGCAGCCCAGTCAAGGTACCGAGCAGGTAGACCGGTACCAAGAGGTGCTAGGAAAGAGAGAGCACTTTCCCCGGCATGCAGTGTTAGCCATTTTATCCTTTATAATATTTGGCTGCGTGGCTCCAATCACTTATGCATTCTCATTTAGGGAGAGTGACAATAGGGATTACAAGCTGGCCGCTGTTGCGGGCGCTTCTCTATTATGCATTTTCCTACTTGCCATAGGCAAAGCCTATGTCGGGACGCAAGCTTACTTCAAGACAGTGCTACACTATGTCATTATGGGGTTCATGGCATCAGGAGTCTCTTTCTTAGTCGGCGAACTGATTGATGAACTTCTCACCAAGCTCGGCTGGTTTGATTCGACCTCATCTCTGTCTGGGACCGGCGCTTTGGAGACTGGAACGATGCAGTCTGGATGGGCATCCTACTGAAGTCATGGGATCTCAAAGAGCACTTCCAACACGGAGTGGATGGAAACAGTTTTATTCTGAAGGTAGTTGTTTCATTCATGTCATGCGAAGGCACGACTCTTTTTCCTTTCCAAGATTAGAGAAACTACATCTCTTCCTTCATTCTCATGTTATGTCTTAGATGAATAATTTCTAGTAGGAAGAGAATGCCTCACAATTCATACTAGGAAAATTTACCATTTCCTTTCTGCGTCTCGACAGCCGGAAATAAACCATATGAAGGACATGGCCCTTCTGTGAACTTCTGTATTTTTACTTTTCCTTCGATGATAAACTGCTCTCTCTTCAAGGCGATTGCCAAGGGCATCTTGTGGTGCTTGTTGTCCTCTTGACGCATCATTGCATCCATGAAAGCAACTATCATGCTCCTAGACATGTCGCCCCGTATTTCTTCTTCTGCATAAGCTCGAGTCGACGTTTTTCTTCTTTCTTTCCTTCTTCTTTAGTCAAGTGCGAGATGGGCAGTATTTGAAACAATCAAGACATAATCCCAGCACGTAAAACGAATTTGGTTAGACGATCCGGCATGCATGTTTTAAGTGTCGTCTTTCTTTATCGACAAGGTATCTTAATCCGTGGTGATGCGATGATCTACACGTAATTGAAAAATCTAACATTTCAATGAATCGGGAACTGTGCGCGCACATGCCATTCAATGCAATCGCAGGCGGACGTGTTTCAGAGTGTTGCTGAAATGCTTGGAATGACTTCTCGTGGTAACGAGTACACCGCCGGAAAAGAAGCATATATTTTAGTACCTTCTTTTGCAATTTTCCATGCATATTGCAGAACCTAACCTAACCTCAGACAAGAGCATTAAAATTGCAAAACTTCGGACCTTTGTCGACATAGATAAAAAATTTGAAGCATCTGAGTTTCTTCTTCTTTTCTCTTTTGGGCCATGAGAGCATGGGATTTACTACACTGTCGGTACATTCATCAGTGAGGTGACTGGCTTATCGTTGGACGATAAGATGATGGTGCATGTTGCTGTCTAAAAAGTTCCCATAATTGGAGTTGGGGTATGGCGTTGTTTGAGGCTCTTCTGCCCGGGCTAAGATTCCAGAGTCACATCAAGAATTCGAGTTGGAATTTATTTGAAAAGGAATTATTGGCCCGCAAAAAAAAAAAAATTTGAGGAAACGGAAACCGATGGCATAAACTTTGCTCGTTGGGTTTGCTCAATGTAGATTTGGGTCTTAAAAGATCTACAAAACCAATATCATCATCGTGGTACAATTTGTGTTTCCCGAAGGAATTGTGGTATAAGCAAAGAGCTTTATAATCATTCAATATGCCATTCATTTGCATCTTCTCTCAAATAATTCGAAAAATAGAGAAATTGCATGGTAAGAAGATAAAACAAGGGGGAATGACACAAATTGTCTATGGATATTGTTCTAACATGCAATAGAATTTTTAATTTATTTAAAATGATCCCTAATTTTAATTCAATATGCGATGTCGTCCCTAAACTTTTAATTCATTCATTATAGTGTATGAATTTTAGTTAAATGTTTGATATGAATCCCAAAAGAAAAATTAGGTTATTACACATTATATTAGAGTTCGGACATCATTTGTGCAATTATTTTTCAGAATAAAAAACATTTTGCGCCATGTTCCGACCATAAAAGGGAAAAAAGGAGGATAAGGAGAAATTTAAGGAAATATATCTTGGGAAAATGATCGGCACTTGTAATAAGGAAGATGGCCCCTAAAATATCTACCTGCCGTGACGAACCAACCAATCGGGTTGCTTCGATGCCAGTTCTTGTTGAATCCACGCATAAAAACCAAGAAAAGTCTCCCTCTCTCTCTTTCTCTCTCCTCTTCTTGGGAATCTTCCTCCTCTTTCTGCCTGTCGTCATCTTATCTTCTGAATCTGTCTTGATCCTTTCTCCGCTCAAGGGGCAAAGTGCATAAATTTCACTCGCCCTTTGCAGTTCCTCTCCACGGCCATCTTCTTCTTCTTGATCAAAGAGGGAGGGGAGAGAGAGAGGGAGAGAGATGGCCGCCAGCCAGCCGGGTTTGGTCAAGTTCTTGTTTTGCCTTGCAACCCTTTCCATCTTGCTCGCTCAGGTAAATCAGAAGACAAGGCCTTTCTCCCTTGTCCTCCTCCTTTTTTCCTCGTGTCATCTTTGGGTTGCTGATGGATGATCTAATTCGACCTTGTTTCTCTAGCTTAGCTTTTGGTGACCGATTTTTTCTTGAAAGGAATAAAGAACTCTAAGAATCGGTTTGAAAGTTGAGAGATAGTATGTGGGTTTTTTCACGGCGCCCGCGAAGTTGGAGATTTTCGAGTAAAGATTTGGTTTTTGCGAGTCTGAATTTCGATTGATTTCGCGCCGATCATGGTCTTCTAGCTGATGTTATTACCTGCCATCGTTATTGGTCGAGCTCTAGTTTCATTTCTTGAACTCTGGCTTGTTTACGATCCTTGAGAATTCGGTTTGAGTCTCTTTTAATCGTTCTCCTATTGGCTTCTGTGTTGCTCTCTTAGTATGTACGTTATGCATCATGCACTTTAGATTATGGAAGTTGCAAACTTGCTGCTTTGAATTGACAATTGGTTGATATCATCTGTTCTCTTTTATCCAAAGAAAGTTATATTTTGCTTTTGAAAAGATGGGTCTGGTCTAATAATGAGAAGTCCGAACAAGGGCAAGAGACTTGATGATCATGATTGCCTTCTCAATAAAAGCTGAAGGTTATCATGTTGCCTTAGTAAAGGATGTGACTTCCTTTGAACGTATCTTGGCAGGTCAATGCAGAGAAATCACTTTCCCAGCTCAAGCTCAACTCTCATATCCTTCAGGTAATACAGTTCTTGGAGGACACAGATCGAAGCTCTAATCCGTCCTCCTTTATTTTTAGTTTGAACAATATGTCCTGAGCTTCAATATTATCGTGCAGGACTCTATAATCAAAGAGATAAATGAGAATCCCAATGCTGGATGGCAAGCTGCCATGAATCCTAGATTCTCAAACTTCACTGTAAGTCTCCAAGGCATCATCATGATAAGTCTACTCTATTTGCAGGAAGCATTCTGCGTTTTAGTTATTGTCCCACACGTTCCGGTCAATAGCCTGATTAATGTTTTTGGTTTTTCCCAGGTTGGCCAATTTAAGCATCTCCTTGGAGTTAAGCCAACCCCTCACGGAGAGCTGGGACAGGTTCCTGTCAAAACTCATCCAAAATCCTTGAAGGTGCCAGAAAAGTTTGATGCTAGAACTGCTTGGTCCCAGTGCAGCACGATTGGAAGAATTTTGGGTCAGTTTGTTTGCTTGGTCTTTCATTTGATTTATTCTAGATATTATGCTGACGCTTTCTCTTTGTTGTGTGATGCTGGATTACCTACCAAATGGCAGATCAGGTAATCAAGCAATCAAGCTTCCGCACCTTTATTATAACTTGTATGCTGCCCTAAAAATGCTAACGGTATCACCTTTTATTGAATCAGGGTCATTGTGGTTCATGCTGGGCATTTGGTGCTGTTGAGTCACTGTCAGATCGTTTCTGTATCCATTTTGGAATGGTAACTAATCTCCAATGGGATTATTCTTAAATGCTATCATCCTGTATAAAATCGCATTCATTTCCTACGTGTCTTGTTTCAGAACATTTCTCTCTCTGCCAATGATCTCTTAGCCTGCTGTGGCTTTATGTGCGGAGGCGGCTGCAATGGAGGTTATCCCATGTTTGCATGGCGCTACTTTATGCACCACGGTGTTGTCACTGAAGAGGTGCGAATCCTTGGTTTTGCCATTTTGAAGAGCATTTGTCTAAACCCAAAGGAGTTCAAAAGATCATTCTTTCCAAACTTTTTGCATTTTCTTATATATCCTGATTTATAGCTAATGCATTTCTATCCTATTTAACAGTGCTATCCATACTTCGATGATATCGGCTGTTCCCACCCTGGTTGTGAGCCTGAATATCCCACTCCGAAGTGTGTGAGGAAGTGTGTGAATGGGAACCAGATGTGGAGGTCCTCAAAACACTACAGCGTCAGTGCATACAGAGTCGATTCCGATCCACACAACATTATGGCCGAAATTTACAAGAATGGACCTGTGGAGGTGTCTTTCACTGTTTATGAGGTAATGCCAGAAGACTTGGTTTTGGACTGAGTATGCTCTGGCATGGTTGATAGGGGCAAAAGGCTGTGGTTGATTGCATACTCTTGCGTATCTTACCGAGGCTGAGCATATCAACGTACCATGCCTTCTTCTTCTGCTATCATGTCAGAATGACCAAGATTTTGGGACTGTAAAGCTCATCAATACCATTCTTTTATGTGTCTATAATGTCCATTTAATTGCAGGATTTCGCTCATTACAAGTCAGGAGTTTACAAGCACGTTACCGGTGGTGTGTTGGGGGGTCACGCTGTTAAGTTGATTGGCTGGGGAACTACTGACGATGGCGAGGATTATTGGGTATATTATCCTCTAGGCATCTTCTTTCTTTAATAACAGCGAATAAATCAGTTAATATGGCTGATATTCACTCTCTTTTCCTCGTTGCAGCTTATTGCGAATCAGTGGAACCGCAGTTGGGGCGATGTATGTCTCTGCTTAAGCTTTTGACATTGCATTAAGAAAAGTTGGCAATCGTGTCTTTTAATGTTCTCTCTTCTTGGGTTAAAAGAGTTTCTCGTCTGTGACTTGCAGGATGGTTATTTCAAGATCAGAAGGGGCACGAATGAGTGTGGTATTGAAGATGATGCGGTTGCTGGTTTGCCTTCAACCAAGAACCTCGTCAGAAAGGTAGTTAGCGTGGATGATTCTGGGGATGCGTCGCTGTGAAGGATATGAGATTCAGCGTCGTATTACATGTTGTGTGTACATCAGTCACCGTGGAAGACGATGGTTTGGACTCCATTTAAGCAAATACTTCCCCCGATGCTGTGACGGCGGCAATGCTTTTATGCTGTTTCTTTCCTTGTATCAATAGACTCTTGTTTCTGCAAGAACTAATTGAATTCTCATCTTTCATTACCAATTGCAATTATAGTTGCTGCAGAATTGAACCCTGAGCTGTTTGCGAAAGCAACAGGGCCAGACTGATGGCTCAGTTTGTTGATAAGGGTTCGCTCTACTATGTGCCGAGACATTGGAAAACTCCATTTATGATACATAAATAGGGACCCTTGATGTCCATGCCAACTTGAGGCGCATGTAGGTTTCAACTATCGTTTGCGAGGCATGTCACGTTTAGTCTCCCATTTTCTGGTAAAACCTCACCCTTTCCTGGGAGCCAAATTGCTAAAAAAAACTTGAAGCAATAATCTGGAAGGGTCCAGGGTGCTAAGGAAATCTTAGGGTCTGAATTTCCCGTAACATGATCAGGTAAACAGACTCTGGAAAATGATATTCTGTCATCCTGCAAACGTGAGTAGGCTTACAAGTGCATAAACCAAAGTGTCAAATTCGATGTCTTTTCACTCATAAATGAAGTTAATTCATTCATTCCACAGTACCGACATTTCACCCACTATCCCTTCAGTGGCACAGCTTTATTAGCCAAATATGCTCACAACCAAGCGGATTGACAATACCAATAAGACAAGAAGATTTTCACAAATGACATCCTTCCAGTTTCTCGGATCCAGTTCCTTGCAGTCGTTTGCAACTAGGATGGTCGGTCCTTAAATCATGTTTATAGATGAAACAAATTGGAACTCAATGTACCCAAATGGGATATCCAGATATTGCTGTTGATTTCATAGACTTTCTTCAGCCCCCCAAAGATCTTGTCTATATTGCTGCAACCGAGGTCTGTCTCTTTCCCCCATGAACCATTCGTACAACTATAAGATACCAATCTAGAAGGTGAGATGACTCCGATTGTCCTTTAAGGTAATAACCATAACCAGCATAAGCAGGTCGTCTGGCCAGTGCAGTAAGATGCCATTAAATCATTGTAATGTTCATGCATCTATAGAGCCAGCGGCAATCCAAGAATTGTTCAGGTTAGTGTAAAACGTACCTTAAATTAGTTGCATCAAGGACGTCAAAGTCAACTATGCAAGAAACAGTCAATCAACAGCCTTGTGCACGTGTAACCTCTACTGACCACTCCCATCAGCAAGCACCAGAAAATCACCTTCTTACGGACACTGTTTCCCAGAAGAAACAACATCCCAACCTCCTAGCGGATGACAGAAGCTGTACATCTAGCAAATATACAAGAAAGAGACAGAGGCATTCGATGCATCACTTAACTCTCTCTGGATACGCTTACCATATCACTTCAAGTAGCAGTATGCAGAGGTAGCATCTTCCTTCCTTCAATTCGAAAAAGGCATAAACTGAAGAAGACTGATACGTTTACCGCTCTTCATTTTGTGGTGATAATGGAATGACAATCAGTAGAATGGGCATTCCAATTAATCAACTGCTATTGACAAAGAAATAGGTGAAAGTGGAAAAACACATTGTAACAAAATGTCCAATATATCCTCATAATAACTCACAAGGAAGGGAAAAAAAATGAGGACATGGAAAAATAGCATGCACATATGGCAAGGAATGGGTATTCTATACCAAGAAATCCCATTACCTTGTAGCAGTGGAATGGACCATAAAAGCTCTACCAGATGTTGTAAAATAAAGGGCAATTCCATGAAAGTAGAAACTGCTTTGTATAAAAGGAAAAATTTACTCAGATTCGTTTCCTTTCAATAAACATGAAGCAGCTAGCATTATTAAGAGTTTCCAAACATGGAAGTAGAAGGTGGAGCTTACCAAAATTTGATGACTGATGGATCATCTGATAACCAGGAGTATCCGCCCATGCTTATCATATATTCCTGAAACAGGAACTGATGCATGGAAAGAGAATATAACAATTCTATGAAAAGTTATGACCGAAGTATGACCCTTTAACACAGTCACATCTATAACAAACACCCAGTGAGTTCATATACAGGATATTTGAGACTAGGCATTTCTTTAAATGGACAACTATTAAAACTATTTTCTAAACTGACCATTAGTTTTATCAATATCTGAAAATTTAGACTGGATGTCCAGCACTTCTGAGGTAGTCAGTAACCTGTGATACAGATGGGTACCCAAAAAAAGAAAAAAATTTGTTTCGGCTAGAATTAAGATATGAAAAACTGTGCAAGGCTTAGTCAGTCGCTATTATTGCTCACTACCCCATCTTTGATGATTTACTATCCACAATGTATGTTTCAGGACACTTCCTAGACCTTTGAAAAGAAATCACAAAAGTAGATGGTTTCTCCTGTACTTTCAACATGTGTATCCTAGTTGAGAATTTCATGTTCTTTAGGAAGCCAATGGCGGATGAACTATTCTTTTCAGAACTGCCTTTCACGCTATAGGTACGAGAGGCGGTGTCAATCCTACTAGAGCATGTAAAATTATCAGTCTCTAGTTTTGTAGAATAATACGTGACATCATGTTCTATTCAACTGATACACAATGTATTGATCATAAGCATGTGTGCAATGATGAAGCAGAAGAATTGTGCAAAAATAAATCTGGTTAGGTAAAACACACATGAGAATATCAGCAAAAAATGAAAAAACCAGCAGCCAGCGCCATTTTCCATTTCTTAGTCTCAAACATACATGACTGAACATAAAACATGCCAAACTCCTGGCTCGTGAAGTAAGTTCACTGAAGGAGAGAAGCCATCTATAAAATGCTAAAGTCTGAGTTCACCGGACAGAGCGTTTGACAACCGTTCTCTAGTGTCTATTAGAGGTTCATGTACATCCAGATGAAAAAAAAAATTGTAACAGATGGCCCGAACAGCATGATCAACAAAAATTGAAGCATATTGACCTCTGCGGTGCACATGCCAGACTGGTTTTTGGCATAGGAGTGACCACAAATATGTTACAAACTATGTGAATCAAAACGGTATCTCTCAGCAAATGTACAACTCCACCACACTTGTCACCATCTCATCATCAGCCTACCACATCTTAATTCACTAGGGAGCTCTAGTTATAATTGACCATGTCCAAGATCATTAGTCATCTTACTTTCACAATGAGCCTCTATTTGTTATGAAAATTTACAAAATGAAATGAACAGAGAACAGGTCGGCCAGGTCACTGGGGAATGGCAAAAAGATGGAGCTGTCATAATGGCTATATTCAATTTGGGAATTTGACAACCAGATACTACCCCAAAAGGAAAAAGAGAAAAGATCAGCCGTTTCCTCTTTACAAGATGTGACTGAATAAATGATAAACCAATGGTCAATTACAGGTCCCTATCTCAACATTTTTCCAACTTACAGAAGAGCTATGTTGACCAAACCTCCACTAGCCAGTTGAGGGCTGAATGCGCTTCAGGCTTTGAGCAACTTGCTTCATCGAAGGCCTTGCAGAAAGATGTTCACCTGTGCACAAGACAGCCAAGTGAAGCATCTCAACGAGATCATCATGTGGCCCAGAATCCCACAGGCCAGCTGTGAAAAATTCATCAGCTTGTCCCTGTCGGAGAAGCATGCTAGCCCACTGCACAATATTGAAGCCATTTCCAAACGAAGAGAAGGAGGGATCCAGCGCCTTCTTATCAGATATCAACTCTAAAAGGACAACGCCATAACTGTACACATCTGCCTTATCAGAGACACGGCAAGTCATTGCATATTCAGGAGCAACATATCCGAAAGTCCCGGCTACATCAGTGGTGGCATGAGTCTCAGAAGTACCCAAGAGCCTAGCCAACCCAAAATCAGAAAGATATGCGTTAAAGTTATTGTCTAGTAAAATGTTGCTCGGTTTGATGTCTCGATGCAGCACTCTTGGAACGCATTCGTTGTGCAAGTAGGCAAGAGCACGTGCAATATCCAAAGCGATCTTGTGAAGAACGCTCCACTGCACAGTCCTCCTCGGCCTATCCTGGATAAACTTCTCAAGGTTCCCACCAGGCAAGTAATTATAGATGAGGAACATTTCAGACTCACTCACATGGTATCCAATCAGCGTCACGAGGTTAGGATGCTGAACTCTTCCTAAAGTTCTGATCTCAGCAGAAAATTGTTGCACACCTTGAAATCTTCCAACCGAAAGCCGCTTCACGGCCACTACCACTCCAGGTACAATCTCGGCCTTGTATGTGGCTCCAAATCCTCCACTGCCAATGCAATTTTGGATATTGAAACCACCGGTAGCCCTAAAAACATTTTCATATGTCAGCTCAATACCAATGTTATTGAAAGTTACGACTTCTTTTCTTTCCGATCCTTGACACAACACCGATTTGCATCCGAATCTCTTCATACACAAAAGCAGGACAACCAGCGATATCAGGACACAAACAATGACTGAGGCTGAAGTGATGGAAGCAATTTCTATAGGTTTGAATCCATTGGCTCCTCCCAGTGAGCTTCTAGGAGGAGAAACAGCTGCTTGCTGGGAACCATTACCAGAGTGCAGCTGCTCCCACTCAGCGGAAGATGAAATAGTGGTACAAGGTTGGAGATATTTATTACCTTGTACATTTTCACACCTTATAGACTCTGGCTTAAGAGGGACGGACCCAGACAGATTGTTGAAAGACACATTGAACACTAATAGAGAAGTCATATTACTGAAGGCAGCAGGTATCTGTCCAGATAGTCTGTTATGATCCAAGTTTAAAACATCCAGATGTTGAAGTTTTGCAAAAGCAGCCGGTATTTCCCCTGACAGAGCGTTCGAGGAAAGTTCCAAGACCTCCAAGGAAGCCAGCTGAGCAAGTTCCGGAGGAATGGTACCAGTGAAATTATTGGTCGACAGAGATAGCCACCTCATATTCATCATCTGGCCAATATAAGATGGTACGGATCCTTGAATCCTGTTTCTGCTGAGATTAAGGTTCACCAGAGCAACCAAATTGGCAAAAGTAGGAGGAAATGGGCCCATGAGTTCGTTTCCCGCCATATTCAGAAATTTCATGCAACTGCACATGTTCCCCATGTCTACGGGAAGTTCTCCCGTTATCTTGTTGTTACCAATGTCAAAAGCTAGACCGGCCAAGTTACGGCAGAAGAGAAACGAGTATGTCGAAATATTGCCCTCAAGGTTATTCTCATTCAACCATAATCCATAGAAAGGGCGTGCAGATAAACAGTCAGAAGCAATAAGTGAGGAAGGGATGGGGCCAGAGAACATATTTCTGCTGAAATCATGCAATATAGCCAGATCATCGGCATTGAATGAAAAGGAAAAAACGCCTGTGCCGGAATATTGATAGAAAAAGTAGGTGTAGAAATCAACCATGTTGACACGCGGCACTCTTGAATTAACTGACTGTCGAGGACAGTCACGAGTAAAACTTGGAATATGTCCCGACAAAAGGTTTCGGCTGGCATTAAAGACGATCATGCAAGGAACAGGAATTTCCTTTGGAAGTGAACCAGTGAAATTATTAGAGCTCAAATCAAGAAAGTGCAAGCTCTGACAGCTGCCGAGTGTTGCAGGTATTTGTCCCACAAAGAAATTTTGAGCTACATTTAGAATCTCCAAGTTGGAACAAGATCCCCATTCATGAGGAAAACTTCCCCCCAGGTTTGAGTTTGGTGCCCAAAGTACCCGTAAGTTGGGAAGTTTGGCGATACTCTCAGGCAATGGACCCTCAAAAAAGTTGAAGTCGTCATGGCTGTTCTCCTCTTGAGGGTCCTCTGTGCCTAAAACTTTTCTGGTAAACAAAGGTCCATAGGTATTCTTGAACACGAGAACCTTGAGCTGACTGCAATTACCCAATTCAGGAGGTATAATGCCGCTCAAGTAGTTCCTAGACACATCAAGAACTTCAAGCATTCCAAGATTGCCAAGAGCCGAAGGTATACAATCTTCTAACATATTTGACGACAAAATCAATGACCATAACCTACTGCAATTTCCCAAACTTGAAGGGATCGAACTCGAAAGAAAATTGCCAGCGAGGTTGAGATGCTCAAGCGCACCACACTTCTCACCCAGTTCAGAGGGAATAGGCCCAGTCAACATATTAAATGACAATGAAACTACTTCCAGACTGCGAAGCGTGGCTAAGAATGAAGGGACCGTGCCATTTAGCTGGTTCCCAGAAAGATCAACCACTCGAAGCGCAGTACAATTCTGAAGACCAAAGGGTATGGGTCCTCCAAAATCGTTAAAACTCAAATCAAGAACCTCCAGAGCGCGAAGTTGGCCGATTTCTTGAGGAAGCTCGCCGGAAAAATCATTAAACCCAAGAGACAAGACCTTGAGCTGAGAAAGCCGCCCTATCGCAGGCGATAAACTACCCCTCAATTTCGCCGAAAATGGCAAGCTTTGCTTGCCGCCCACATAGTCCGAGCAAGGAAACAGCAAGGAGAAGTTACCTCGCGCGTCCACGGCGTCGAACTCGGAGCATGCAGAGCTGAAGTTGGAAGAAATGCGAAGAGCAGTGACTCTCCGCGAGAGAGTGTCGCACGTAACTCCGTTCCAAGCGCACGCGTCTCCGTCGTCCGGGTTCCAATTCGAGAGAAACCCTAACGGGTCCATAATGACGGCGGATTTGAGCTCCAGCAGTGCATGCTTATCGCCGTCCCCGTCGGACGCGCCGGCACCCACCGACCCGAAAGCAGCCCAGAGAAGAACGATCGAGCAAGAAACGACCACCGACCCGAAAGGCCGAAACTTGCCGGGTGCCCTCCGCCGCATTTCTCGAGCCGCGAGATGGGTCGCTCGAGACACTCGAGATGAAGCAGGAACACGGACGAACGGAAAAGGAAAGGGAAAGAACCGAACCCTACCCACTTTCCAGAAGCAGAAGCAGAAGCAGCAGCACGAGGCGCTTCATGGGAAGACGACGGCGGCGGCGGCCTGAGCTCGTTCGGGGGCAGATCGGGGGCCGGAGCAACGCCGGTGGACGCCGCTCGAGCCGCCGGCGGTGGAACCTGCGGCGAGGGGGCGCCTCCGTCTACTGTTTCGGTCCGAGAGAATAAGCTTTTCAGCAGGAAGCTGCGAGTGTGTGAAAAAGGCTTATAACCCAACAGCAGCAAGTGAACCCATCAAAGAGAAGTAGAGAGAGAGAGAGAGAGAGAGAGAGAGAGAGAGGAGAGAGAAAGAGTAAAGAAGCAAATCTGGGAAGGAGGCGGAGGGGAGGGAGGGAGGAGGAAAAAGAGGTCTCGCGCAGCTGGAGAAAAAGGGACTGTAAAAAGGTCGCCTGTAGCAGGTGCGTGCAGTGTCGCGTTTCGTGTCGTCCATGCGAGTCCATTTTTTTAAAAAAAATAAAGAAATAGATATAAGAGAGAGAAACAAAGAGAGAATCATGACAACGTGTCCTCAGCCGCTCGACACGTTCCTTTATTTTAAGCATAATACATGGAGGGTGAAAAGCAAAAAGAGGGAAACGTGATATTATGAAGGAATTCATGCATTGGTTCGCGAAAATAACACAGCAGGAAAATTTTCACAAGCGTTCCGAGAAACAAATCTGGAAAAGTCCCTTTCCATTTATTGCCCAACAGAAAAAAAAATGAGAGGGAAAAAAAAAAAACCGAGGTGTGACTGGGAATCGTTTAGAATATTTAATTCCCCGAATCCTTTTAATGGCTCTCTGAACTGTTCGCTACTTCGAAATATCAAAAGAAAAAAATCGGGAAAAAATCTCTCTATTTAATTTTTTGGGGTCAAATTCTCTTTTTATTTAATTAATTTGCTGTTGAAATGGAAGATCTGATACTGGACGCCGCCCATGTCGGGGAGTCGTTGTCTAAATTTAATTAGTCAACCTGATAGACATCACGTCGACTCTATCGACACGTTTACGTCACTTTTTGTGTCATTCTTCTCCCTTTTGTCATCTCCCATTTCCCATCTCGTGTCTATGATGTTTATCTTTGCAATTCCGTGAAGGGATTGTGCTAATTAAGGTTCTCAATAATGCTAATACGAGATCAAAGCGAACCAATAGAATTGGAAACCGTTTGAAACCGAATCGAACCGACCTAAAAGAATCAGTCCGACTCCCTGGAACAATAAATATCGGTCCGATCCTCATTCTCGTTCTAGGTGTGAAACCGCCTATTTCGATTATATTGATACATATATAATTTTTTTTTTTTTTTTTTAATGTTTTAACTTTTTAGATCAAAATCCTAATTTCCTCTTCGTTTCTCTCGCTCTCGCTCTCAATGGCCTTTGGCCTCGTCAATCCCTCTCTCACTCTCGATCGTCTCCTGTCTCATTGCTCGCTATTGAGTCTCGTGCCTCTTTAAGGTGGGGACATTTCTATCGATTCCAGTTTTTCAGAACTAATAGTGGATAGTTTTCGATTCCGACATAGGAATTGCCCACCCTAGAACCAATCATCCCTAAAACAGAACAATCTAGCTTGTCGAAACATGTTGATGCGGTTTGATGAACGAAGAGCATATTCTTTGTCTCGTGACATGTCATGGAAAAGCCTCAATAATAGTCTTAAAATACTCTCATGACATTCGCCCCCTCGTAGTAACAGTTCTCATCGATTCTCCCACCAAAGCCAGCCCTCATGTTGTAATATTTTAGCAACTTTTAAAACAGTAAGAAGCCACGATTTCAAATCATTCCCAACCCCTATCTACTCTCCAATTGCACATTCCCAAGCACGTCACCTAGTGTGATTGGATTCTAGATAGCTTATAAAGACAAGAATCAGAGTATGCACGAAGATCATCTATTGCAATCTGAAATTCCCTTTCTATGAAGCCGTTTCTTACTCTATTTCGTTATATTTCTTTTAGTGGATGAGAGGAACCTCGTATCTGCACAAACTCACATGTATGTAAAAAACCCTTTCGAGAATTATACTCGATTAATGGATAAGCCTCAATGGGTCGAGATGGATACAGGGCCTGAAAATCCTTACCTTGGTAGGCTTACCCATGACTCGAAATTATCAAATTTTAGGGTTCGTTCATTTCGCGAAAAATGAACCATTTTCGGAAAATATTTTCTTAGAAGTCATTTTCCAGGAAAATGACAATATTTTCTGGTATTCGGCTAAAACCTAAAAATGTTTCAAAAAATATTTTTCGATATTTGGTAAGGAAAATATTTTTCGCTCACCAAATTGGCAAGCGCGAGCATTAAGCTCGAGGCTCGCCAGATCGACGAACTCGAGTTTGAGATCAACGAGCTCGAGTTTGAGATTAACGAGCTTGAGGTTCACTTGGTTTGACGATTAGCAAAGAAAGAAGAAAATAGGAAAAAAAATTAAAAAAAGGAAATTAATAATTCGAATGAAAAAAGAAAAGAGACGAGGAAGTCAGGATTTGTAGAAGTGTGAGATAAGAGAGATCAAGTAAGGAAAATGTTTTCCACTTTTCAAAAGTGGAAAACATTTTCCTCTACTTTAAGACTTTTTCATTTGATGGAAAACATTTTCCCGCGAATTCATTTTCCAGAAAACGAACGCGAAAATCCGAAAACGTTTTTTTTTTTAGGTCAAAATGATGGCGATGGCGATGGCGTAGTAAAAAGGTTATTTCGACGGCATTTTGAATTCCTTTCGAGTTTCGTGAGAATCGTTGAAGTGTTCGTCACAGAAATTTCACAAGGATTCAAATGTCGAAGTCACGTAAGATACGACGACGCATGGGCCTCAAAGGGATGCCTCGGGACGTGCAGCATCCAATGCAGAATCGATTATAGAATCGTCACGCCGTCGGATCGAAGGCTTTGCGTGATTTACATATGTTTTTATTCTTTTTTTTTATGAAGCAGAGTCGACCATTAGCTGAATCACCCAATGAGATTAAAGATGACCAAGATATTGACGATTGACCTTGCTAAATGCAAGAGTCGAGACTCCTCCGGCAAAGTCGGGGCATTAAGATAAAAAGCACGTGTCTCCAAAAAGTAATGCACGCATCGACTAATCAGAAAGTAATGCGAGAGTCGAGACCCCTCCGGCAAAGTCGGGGCGTAAAGATAAAAACATATGTCGCTAAAAAGTAATGCATGAGTCTACTGATCAACGAATTTGATCAGATATAATTTTTTAAAACTTTCGAAAGGTATAGAGTCTACCTTTTGAATATAACAAATTTTTTTTTTGTGACCAAAAAAATATAACAAATTTTTGGCAAAAAAAAATATGTAACACAAATGTGCCAACATCATTTAACAATTAATTATTTTAGCTTAGGCCAAAAAAAAAAAAAGGAGGAAAATTAGAAAATGTGGAGGCGGTTTCGCGCGCGCTTGCGACCCTATATAAACCTAATCGTTTCCTCCCTCGTTCGTCATTTTTTTCGAACGGTTTTTTTGAATCTCGGCGCGAAGAGATCTCCAGGTAAACGATGCGAACATTCTCTCTCGCTCGAATCTTCGACCACTGACGAATTCAATTCCTTCGTGCTTTCGCGATCGCCGCTTTGCTTCTTCCCGATTCGAACCGTTTCGATCTTCGAGCGCGCGTCGCGAGAAGGAAGGAATCGAGAATCGGAGGAGAGGAAATGGCGTTTCCTTCGAGATCGGGAGACCGCCGCGTCGCACGTCGATCGCTCGAATGATCGCCGCAGTCGGTAGCATTCGCACTCTCCATCGCGCGGCTCGCTAGCCTGTTCATCGGATCGCGATATGACCGGTTTAGGCTTCTTTTTCGTGCTCGTTCTCGTGATCGATTGCTGCTGGACTTTGTGGATGGATCTTCGATTCTGCGTAGCTCTGAATCTGATCCTGCTTGACGCGGTGAAGCTAAGTTCGTTTTGTTAGGACGGCTGCTGTGCTTTGTTGTTTGGAATTGATACTCGCGCATGAGCGAGTTCATGGATGCTTCTCTTTAGCAATGTTAAGATGGGAAATGGCGCTGCTGATTAGACCTGCAATGATTGTAGTTACTTCTCCGCATTGCTGTAATTTCAGTCTCGCAATGGTGGTTATGCTCGTCGAGCGTTGCAGTGCAGTGCGGTGCAGTGATGTTCTGGGCTTTTTCTAATCGCATTGTTAACGATCGTGTGTCGTTGCCATAAAGTATGTTCAGGCATGTATGGTAGCCGTCACGTTTTTCGCTTTTCCATTTTGCAGGCTGTAACTTGCTCCAGGAGAAATCGTTTGCACAGGATACGGTGTTGCCGTAATGGATTTGGTGATGCTAGGGAAGGGAACAGAATCTCTGAGGAAACGCATGAAACCAGATGTATGCTAGTTTGTGTCCAACTATATTGGAGGAGGCGAACAAAAGTTGCTGCGAAATGTAGTTCTTTTAAGATTATGCTGTGTATCATCAGGTCAAAGAGAAGGAAGAGGATCCGGGACATAATGCTATCGCAGAGATGGTAGAAAAGGAAGAGACCGAGACAGAAGTTGCTGGATCTGAAGAGATGGAGCTTCATATCACTCACGTTCTTGATAAGATCGAGAGCTTCACTCAGCTGGTAACCAGCAATGCCAGAAAATGCGCACCGATTACCGGTCATTGCAGCCAAAATTCAGTTCATATTATGCGGTCGAGGTCTTGATCTTAGGAAATGATGATATCCTGGAGGATAAGTGCTCTCATTGTGTTTTCACTTATGTTAGTCTTTTCTTTTGAGACCTAATTCACGAGTACTCTGGAAGTGGCATCCGATTGCCTGCTTGCTTGAATTGTTAGACCTTAGAACCAGCGTGTTTAGGTTGCTTCTAGGTGACTTCATGGCGGGCAGTTTCTGGATTTTTTTTGTTGGAATTGCCATGATTGTGCTGCTACTTTACCTCTTCTTAACCAAAATCGGTTCCTGCAGGTGTCAGAGCTGCTGGAATCAGGGAAAACAATGTTCAAGGAACTAAGTGATGAATTTGAAGAGCGGTTGATTATGTGAGTTGTGACGAAAGTGGAGGACAAAAGACAAGTCACATGATGAACTGAAGTTCGATTTCACATTCTCAAGCACAAATTTGTTTTCTACAGGATACACAAGGAACAGATGGAGAAGTGGCAGGATGAAATTAAGGAAATACGGCTGCTTGATGCCACAAATGAAGAAGTGAACGCTGCTTTACATAATGCTCGATATTTACTTCAGAACCCTCACGTAGACTCCTGAAAGGTGACTCTCAGTATATTTTCTTATAGTAGTATCAATCTGCATTTACTAAGCTAGGGAACTCCACAAGGCCTAGTTTTGAGTTGAACATTGTATTTTTGGACTCTAGGAACTGATCCAGTCTCCGGTAGCGACCAACTTGGCCTGCAGTCATGCTAAAGGAACTGTTATGAGGAGCAAAGTTCTCTTTCTCCTCTCAAGCAAACGCACAAGTTGCGAAGAACTTCGAAACAGATCATTATATCTAGCATTTAAAGTCAATTCAGTTACTTCAGACACCTCAGACAAAGGCCATCTTAGCAGCTTGGGTGCATTTGTTTTGAAGTGTGATGCCATTTCTAAATCAGGATGTTAGACCTAGATTCAGCTAATTTGGCATCTATAACGTCTTTTTTAACTGCTTCAACCCAAGTTGGAGTATCTCATGAGTCCCTGCTGATCATCCCAGGAGTCACTCTATCACATGATTATGATATTTCTAGATTATAAATGGCGAATAAGCTCTTGAAACTGCAAAAGGAAATGCCCTTCCCTTTCTTTAAGTTTCGGAGATTGCTGATGTTTCCAAGTAACTCTGCATCGAGAGAATGAGCAAGTCGATATGATGAATACACTTCTGGAGAATTCCAGCACTGATCGTTTGAATGTTCGATCAGTAGTGTAAATTTGTGGCTGCATATTCTGTTATAGCTCCTACCTTGCCGGTGAAGAAGGATAAGTGGTCATAGAGACGTTGATTTACAAGCATTTGGAGCCTCAAATTCCTTCTAACCATCTCATACATCCTACCTCACAGATATGTGATCCAAAAATTACGAGATTTTTCAAGATTGGAGGTTCCTATCAGGTCAGTCCAAAATTGAAAATGGAGGGTTACTTATGCAAAGTGTCTACTCAAACCCATTCGCGAAAACAAACACTAAACCTGTGGCCACGCAACTATCTTGAACTTTTGGTCAATGACGCCTTTAACTTGATTTGGGAACTAGATACAATTAGCATTGGCAATGATCGAGAGAGAGAGAGAGAGAGAGAGAGAGAGAGAGAGATCAGTGTACATTCCCTCTTTGATTGAATTCGACAAGGTGACTCCATTTGTGAATCATTGGGATAGATCACTTGTGGCATCACCCACGTGCTAACCACATGGAAGCTCCGCCAAACATGGCTTGGCTCATGGCACGCTAGTCATATAAGACTTTTAAATGGCCGTACATCAAGTGCACAAAGTTGACCTTCATCCTGTCCTCCTACTCCCTTTCATTGTATATCATATCTCCTATTCTTTCTATATACCCATCCTTCATAAACAAGGCAATTGCAGTTCCACATGTAAGGCCCGGATAGAATGGTGGAAATAGCTTATTTATACCCACTGACTCTGACTTTCGGTTATGCAGCTTGAATATCTACACCATCCATCTTCACCAGAGAATATAATAGTCCAGCCGACACAAGCAGAGAGGATTATAATAAAACTCTCTGCGCAGAATCTGATCACGCAGGCCAGAGACAACTTGCCATTTGACATTATCCCCCTTCCTCTTGCTTTATCGTGTTGTCGACAACTTGGACCTCAACTGTACGACTAACGTACCACAGATTCTCTCACTAAATGTGCAAACATGAAAATGCGGACGGTGGATTTATAAACTGCGCCTCAACTGTCTAAATTCCGTGAACTTAGACCCTTGAGGATTTTAATTTATTAAATATACTGTATTTTTAGACTTTCTTTGCGTACACCCAAGTTTGGTTAGTTCCTTTTTAATCACATCATTTGAAAACAGTTATATATGTACAGATCACGCCGCTATTGAAAAGCAAATTTTTCGATGAGGAAGTTTCTTAACAAATCTTGCATTTCTTCTTAATGCTAGTAAGTGCAGAAGATTTTTTTTTTTTTTTTTGGTAAAAGGTAATAATATAAAGAGGAAAGGTCAAAAGTATAAAAAATCACGGCATTAAAAACTTACACTCAAGATGAATAAACATAATGAGTGGAAGTATGCCATGATGTAAAACACAAGGCAATGCCTAAAGGAAGGCAAACAGCAAACTAGATAGGCACGGCATGAACAATCGGCAAGGAAACAAACACCTCAGCGAAGGAGGAGACACGTCGGCTCCAGAGCACTAGCATTCCTTGAAGCATCGATTGAAACCAGGGTCGATTACGGGTCTCCCGAGAAGATAATGGGATCGATGCCCCAACTCCTTTGCAACTCTATTTCTGAAGCTAACTTAGTAGGTGCAGAAGATTTAATAAACAGTAAGAGCTATAATTCAAGCAAGTTCGCCATGACTACCGACTTCAAATACAAGCAGCCGAAACAATATGTGACAGGAGATTTATACACCTGCTGATTATTTTGAAGGAAAATTTGGCAGTTGATATTTGAACTGGCTAGCTCAAACTGCCCCCCTTTCTATTAAAGTTTCTACGTGTGGCATTTGTCACGCTCCATGTGAACATGGAACATGTTTTTTCTTCTTCTTCTTCTTCTTTCTTTTTTTTTACACCTTACATTTTATATGCATTATGGTACGTCAGAGTGAATAATATATCATTTCGAGGAACATGGTTAAGTCAACTTATCTGTCATGTTATCATGCAGAGTTTGGAAATGTGAAAACTTCCGGTGGTTATCTCTATATCCGTCCCACCGGTATAACTTATTAGCTCATTATAAATAGCTCTGCGGTCCGACACCTTCAGCAATAACAAGAAGGAGGAGGAGGAGAGAGAGAGAATGGAAAAGGTGTCCATGCATGGTGGTCTTATACTTAGTCTTGGCCTGGTGTTGATGATCGCTGCGCAACCAAATGGAGCAGCGGCTGCTTGGCTTAAAGCCCACGCAACTTTCTATGGCGGAAGCGATGCTTCAGGAACAATGGGTGAGTACTGCCTCTTTTTCTTCCTTTTCATTTTCACCTAATTATGCTCAAGCTACGATCATGTCCAATATTCGAAATGCATAAAGGACCTGCAACTACTTTCACAAAGCCTCATTCTTCTCCTGCAGCATTCATGATCATCTGTGTAATTAATACAGATGGTAGATACGTATTGCTGATCCATCCTTTTTTGCAGCTTTACATTTTGACGGTCGATGGTTGTCTGACTTTGTGAAGTCCTCTTACAGGGCATATTTCATGACGTGGATGGTGTTTCGATACTAAGATTGAATGATTAGAACTTGCTCTAGGGAGTAATCTTTTGTGTACTTCTTATTGGAGCATGGAAAATCTCTCTCTGAAGAAGATGAGAACTGATAGGTGACCTTTTGGACTTGCAGGAGGAGCATGTGGATATGGGAATCTCTACACAGATGGCTATGGAATCAAGACGGCGGCACTGAGTACAGCTTTGTTCAATGATGGCAAGTCGTGTGGTGGATGTTATCAGATAGTCTGTGATGCCACGCAGGTTCCTCAGTGGTGTCTCAAGGGCACTTCCATGACCATCACCGCCACCAATTTCTGCCCGCCAAACTATGCTCTCCCCAGTGACAATGGCGGGTGGTGCAATCCCCCAAGGCCTCACTTTGACATGTCTCAACCTGCATTTGAGACCATTGCCAAGTACAGGGCCGGAATTGTTCCCATTTTGTACAGGAAGTATGTTCTTTTCATGTCCACTTGTAACTTTTCTCGGTCTTTTCTGAATTTAGTTTGTCTAGTTTGCAACATGATTCAAGAAAGTTTATTTACTAGGTTTACCCGGGCCATAGTGCTAGACAAAAAAAAAGAAAAATTCAGGTGAAACCAGACTGAGCCGATGATTTCCTTATGTCCTTTTCTGGCTTCTCAGTATTTTTCAAATTGCAAGTTGGGTTTTTTAAATATAGAAGCTTCTTCTGTGTTTGGCCTGCTGAATCCAATTTGGTCTTCTTAACTGGACAAGGATATGTAGACTGAAGACCCTACCTCTAGTTTTAGCACAAATTTGGCCATAAGAAAATCCCAAAAACTTGCTTAATTAGATTATACTACATTAGACTCAAATTAACAGGAAGAAGAGGAAGGAATTTGATGAGATTAACATCTTCTATTTCTCCTGAATCTTTTATTAGGGTTGGATGCAAGAGAAATGGAGGCATCAGATTTACCATCAACGGAAGGGACTACTTCGAGCTCGTCCTCATATCTAACGTAGGAGGAACTGGAGAAATCTCAAATGTGTGGATCAAAGGGTCCAAGATGAACAATTGGGAAACCATGTCGAGAAACTGGGGGGCGAACTGGCAAAGCCTCAGCTATCTCAACGGCCAGAGCCTGTCCTTCAGAGTCCAGGCCAGCAATGGCCGAACCGTCACTGCCCTTAATGTGGTGCCTTCGAATTGGAAGTTTGGCCAGTCCTTTTCTAGCAGCACCCAATTTTAAGAAGACGGGTGCAAATACTACGATTGATGCAGCCTCATCAATCGACTATAGAAAGGTTGCTTATCTCCCTTTGCCGTATGTATATTTCCATTTTTACACCTCATTTTACAATTGTATACATGGGGTTGTGCCGAGTATCTTCAAGGACCAACCCATGATGCAGAACTTTTTGAAGCTGGAGCTCTTAGCCGATGCTCAAAAGTTCAAGAAAGCAAAAGAATGACGTTAAGAATAAAAATATCTACTTGCTACGTTCTCTTAATATACATCTGCAAAAGCCAAAAAGCAAGAAACATAATGGAATTGCCTGAATGAATTCCTGGGCCATCAATTAGATCTTTCCCTTGAAGACAAATAGACACATTCCGAATTTGATCATGTCTTTCTTCCATGAATCATTCAGAAAAAAAATGATACATTAGAGAATGAACTTTCCAATCAGGACTAAAAAGCTCAGAATTCCACAACAGGAACATCCATGTCCAGTTAACAATGAACAAGGGGCGGCCCTCCATCGAATAACTCAAAAGTAACTCATCAAAGAAAATCAGCTTTGCCTGAACCTTCTGTTCTTGGAGCCAGCATCTTTTTAGTTTTGGATGCATAGCTGTCCATGAAATGCAGCTCGGTGAAGCAAAAAACCAATCATATTTATCTCCTCATATCCCAGTGGCACTCCTGTCTTCGAAAACGCTCTAGCATGAATTCACCCATTGCAGCTTGCCATTGTCCAGGTGCATCAGCATTATCATCAGCTGGTTTTGGTCCAGCACCATCATCCTGTGAACTACGGTCCTTGTACAGCTGAGGATGCTCTGCAATTTTTTTCATCAACAAATAATTCATCAGAACTGGAATTTGAAGAGTGGTTGATTATGTGAGTTGTGGCGAAAGTGGAGGACAAAAGACAAGTCTCGTGACAAACAGAAATTTGATTTCACATTCTCAGGCACAAATTTGTTTTCTGCAGGATACACAAGGAACATATGGAGAATTGGCAGGATGAAATTAAGGAAATATGGCCGCTTGATGCCTCCAATGAAGAAGTGCATGCTACTTTACATAATGACTGATATTTACTTCAGAACCCTCACATAGAGTCCTGAAAGGTGACCATCAGTATATTTTCTTTAATTAGTAGCCATCTACATTTACTAAGCTAGGGAACTCCACAAGGCCTAGTTTTGAGCTGGAGATTGTATTTTTGAACTCTTGGAACTGATACCATGCTAAAGGAACTGTTATGAGGTGTAAAGTTCTCTTTTGCCTCCCAACCAAACGCGCAAGTTGCGAAGAACTTCGAAACAGATCGTTATATCTAGCACTTAAAATCAATTGAGTTACCTCAGACACCTCAGATATTGTCTGCAATGGCCATCTTCACAGCTTGGGTGTATTTGTTTTGAAGTATGATGTCATATCTCAATCAGGATGGTAGACCCATTTTCAGCTAATTTGGCATCTATAACGTCTTTTTTAACTGCTTCAACCGAAGTTGGAGTGCCTCATGAGTCCCTGCTGATCATCACAGGAGTCACTCTATCACATAATTATATGATTTCTAGATTATAAGTGGTGAATAAGCTCTTGAAAACTGCAAAAGGGAATGCCCTCCCCTTTCTTTACGTTTCATAGATTTTTTATGTTTCCAAGTAACTTTGCATCAAGAATCTGAGCGAGTCCATATGATGAATACACCACACGAGAATTCAAGCACTGATCATTTGAATGTTCGATCAGTTTTGTAAATTTGTAGCTGCATATTCTGTTGTAGGTCCTGCCTCGCCTGTGAAGAAGAACAAGTTGTCATAGAGATATCGATTTACAAGCTTTTAAAACCTCAAAGTTCTTGCTAAACATCTCATACATTTTACCTAACAGATACACGAAATCCAAAAATCAGCAAGATCCTTCAAGATTGGAGGTTCTCATCAGGTAAGTCCAATATTGAAAATTGGAGCGTACTCAAACCTGTTCGCGGAAACAAACACTAGATATGTGGCCACACAGCTATCTTGAACTTTTGGTTCAATGACATATTTATCATTTTTTGGAAACTAGATGCAGAATCCAAGGTAGCATTGGCAATGATCGAGAGAGAGATAGATCAGCGTACAATGTACATTCCCTCTGTAGTTGAATTCAACAAGGTGACTCCATATGTGAATCACTGGGATAGATCACTTGTAGCATCACCCATTGGCTAACTACATGGAAGCTCCGCCAAACATGGCTCGGCTTGTGGCACGCTAATCATTTAACACTTATACATGGCCGTACATCCAGTGTACAAGTTTGACCTTGATGCTCTGCTCCTGCTCCCTTTCATTGTATATTACATCTCCTATTCTTTGTATATAGCCATCCTTCATAAACAAGGCAATTGCAGCTGCACATGCGAGGCCCTGATAGAACGGTGGAAATAGCTTATTTATACCCACTGACTTTGACTTTCGGTTATGGAGCTTGAATATCTATGCCATCTATCTTCATGAGAGAATATAATAGTCCAGTCAACAGAAGCAGAAAGGATTATAATAGAACTTTCTGCACAGAATCTGACCATGCAGACCAGAGACAACTTGCGATATGACATTATCCCCCTTCATCCCCCTTCCTTTTGATTTATCATGTAATCGACGACCTCAACTGTACGACTAACGTACCACGGATTCTCCAACTAAATGCGCAAACATGAAACTGCGGACGGTGGATGTACAAACTGCGCCTCAACTGTCTAAATTCCATGAATTTAGACCCTTGAGGATTTTAAATTATTAAACGTATTGCATCCTAAGACTTTCTTTGCATACACCGAAGGTTGGGTAGTTCCTTTTCAATCACTTCATTTGAAAACAGTCATATTTGTATAGATCATGCTGCTACTGAAAAGCACATTTAACGACGAAGATATTTCTTAACAAATCTTGCATTTCTTCTTTGTGTTACTAAGCGCAGAAGATTTAATAAATGGCAAGAGCTAAATTTCAAGCAAGTTGGGACTCAAACGCGCCATGACTACCTATCTTCAAATATAAGCAGCAAAAACAATCTAATGTGACAGAAGATTATACAGCTGCTGATTATTTTAAGGAAAATTTGACAGTCGCTTTTAAGGAAAATTTGAGAATTGCTATTGGAACTGGCCAGCTCAAACTGCCCCCCTTTCTTTTAAAGTTTCTCGGTGTGGCCTTTGTCACCCTCATTGTTAACATGGAACATGTGTTTTGTTACCCCTTACATTTTATTTGCATTATGGTATGTCGTGAATGATTAAGATTTGGGGGAATAACATATCATTTTGAAGAACATGGTTAAGTCAACTTATCTGTCATGTTATCATGCAGAGTTTGGAAATGTGAAAACTTCCGACAGTTATCTCTATCTCCGTCCCACCAATATAACTTATTAGCTCATTATAAATAGCTCTGCAGTCGGCCACCTTCAGCAATAACAAAACGAGAGAGAGAGAGAGAGAGAGAGAGAGAGAGGGAGGGAGGGAGGGAGAATGGAAATGGTGTCCATGCATGATGGTCTTGTACTGAGTCTTGGACTGGTGTTGATGATCACCGTGCAACCAAATGGAGCAATGGGTGAGTACGACCTCTTTTCCTTCCTTTATATTCACCTAATTATGCTCAAGCCACGATCATGTCCAACATTTGAAATGCACAAATGACCTGCAACTACTTTCACAGAGCGTCATTCTTCTCCTGCAGCATTCATGACCGTCTGTGTAATTACTACAGATGCTAGATATGGATTACTACAGGTGCTAATATGGATTGCCGATCCGTCTTTTTCACAGTTTTACTTTTTGACTGTTGATGGTTGTCTGACTTTGTGAAGTCCTTCTATAGGTCATATTTCATGACGTGAATGGTGTTTCAATACTAACATTGAAGGATTAGAAGCTGTTCTAGGGAATAATCTTTCGTATACTCTTATCAGAGCATGCAGAATCTCCCTCTGAAGAAGATGTAAACCGATAGGTGACCTTTGGACTTGCAGGAGGAGCATGTGGATATGGGAATCTTTACACAGATGGCTATGGAATCAAGACGGCAGCACTGAGTACAGCTTTGTTCAATGACGGCAAGTCATGCGGCGGATGTTATCAGATAGTCTGTGATGCCATACAGGTTCTTCAGTGGTGTCTCAAGGGCACTTCTATAACCATCACCGCCACCAATTTCTGCCCGCCAAACTATGCTCTCCCCAGTGACAATGGCGGATGGTGCAATCCCCCAAGGCCTCACTTTGACATGTCTCAACCCGCATTTGAGACCATTGCTAAGTACAGGGCCGGAATTGTTCCAATTTTGTACAGGAAGTATGTCCTATTCATGTGCACTTGTACAGTTTCTCGGTCTTTTCTGAATTTAGTTTGCCTAGTTTGCAACATGATTCCAGAAAGTTTATTAACTGGGTTTTCCCGGGCCATAGTGCTAGACAAGAGAATTCCAGTGAAACCAGACTGAGCCGATCATTTCCATATGTTTTTTTTCTGGCTTCTGAGTATATTTCAAATTGCAAGTTGGGTCACTTAAATATAGAAGCTTCTTCTGCATTGGCTTGCTGAATCCCATTGAGGCGTTTGGTTCGGCGTTCAAAGATTCAACTTCGCCACCTGAAAGCCCCTGGAGAAAATTTTACCTGTTTGGTTCAAAGATTATGATAAGATCCTTGGCCAAATGCTAGCATTTGGAATGCTTTCTGGAATCTTTGAAAGCCCAAAGTAGGTCCGACTGACTTTTGGGTTTTCAAAGATTTCGGAAATGCAAGTCACATTTACTATTCATTCGTTGACCTTTTTTTTTTTTTTTTTTTAACCGATCATCTTCCCCACATCCCAACCGCCATTGATCGGCAACGGAGTTTCATCGTATTTTATTTTTATTTTCTTAAAAAATAATAAAAACCCTTTACAAATGTTGGGTTCACATTTTTTTTTGTCATTTTTATCTTTTGACAATCAATAGCCAACTTTTTATAAATACACTAGAATGATCATTAATTAACGAAGATAATTAATACTACAATAATTAAAAAAATATTCAAAATTGAAAACAAACCTAAAATAACCCTAAGCCAAAAGTTGAGCTTTGCATCTAATCTATAATCAAATTATTTTAATATAATTTTTAAATAAATTTACTAATATATCTTTTATATTACTCTCAACATGAAAATGTAAAAGGTTATATAGTTATTGTTTTTTTTTTTACAATTTTAAAAATACTAAAACTAAAAAACTTAATTTTGTTACACTAAAGGGCTTTTCAAATATATATTTACTAAACAGTCCTGCATTTCCCTAAAGCACTTTTCAGTTATAGTTTATCAAACAGTTTAGCATTTCGGAAAACCCATTTATCTCAAAGGTATTTGCATTCTCCCAAAGGCATTTTCCCAAAGCCGAACCAAACAGACCCTGAGTCTTCTTAGCTGGACAAGGATATGTAGACTGAAGACTCCCGGCCTCTAGTTTTGGCTCACATTTGGCCCTAAGAAAATCCGTTAAACTCGCTTAACCAGATTGTACTACATTACACTGATAAAAGAATAGTTACAGCCACAAAAACAGGACGAAGAGGAAGGATTTCCATGAGATTAACATATTCTATTTCTCCCGTATCTTCATCAGGGTTGGATGCAGGACAGATGGAGGTATCGGGTTTACCATCAACGGAAGGGACTACTTCAAGCTCGTCCTCATATCCAATGTAGGGGGAGCCGGTGAAATCTCGAACGTGTGGATCAAAGGGTCCAAGATGAACGAGTGAGAAACCATGTCGAGAAACTTGGGGGCGAACTGGCAAAGCCTCAGCTATCTCAACGGCCAGAACCTGTCCTTCAGAGTCCAGGCCAGCAATGGCCGAACCGTCATGGCCCTTAACATGGCGCCTTCAGATTGGAGGTTTGACCAGTCCTTCTCCAGCAGCACCCAATTTTAAGAAGAAGGGTGCAAATACTAATATTGATGGAGCTTCATCAATCAACTATAGAAGGTTGTGCTCATCTCCCTTTGCCGTATGTATCTACACTTCATTTGACAATTGTATCCATGGGGTTGTCCCGAGTATCTTCAAGGACCAACCCATGATGCAGAACTTTTTGAATCTGGAGCTGTTAGCTGATGCTCAAAGGTTCAAGAAAGCAAAAGAATGACGTTAAGAATAAAAATATCTACTTGCTACCCTTCTCTTAATATACATCTGCAAAAGCCAAAAAGTCAGAAACATAAAGAAATTGCCTGAATCACTTCCTGGGCCATCAACTAGATCTTTCCCTAGGAAGAAAAGAGAAGCATCCTAGATTTGATCGTGCGGTTCTTACATGAATCCTTGAGGAAAAAATGATACAATAGAGAGAGAGCTTTCCAATCAGGACTAAAAAGCTCGGAATTCCAAAACAGGGATATCCATGTCCAGTTAACAATGAACCAGAGGTGGGCCCTCCATTGAGTAACTCAAAAGGAACTCATCAAAGAAAATCGGCTTTGCCCAAAGCTTCTGTTCTTGGCTCTAGTTTTAGATGTATAACTGTCCATAGAAATGCAGCTCAGTGAAGCCAAAAACCAATCATCATTATCTCCTCATACCCCGGTGGCGCTCCCGTCTTCGAAAACGCTCTAGCATAAATTCATCTGTTGCAGCTTGCCGTTGTCCAGGTGCATCAGCATTATCATCAGCTGGTTTTGATCCAGCACCATCATCCTGTGAACTACGGTCCTTGTACAGCTCAGGATGATCTGCAATTTTTTCCATTAACAAATATTTCATCTGAACTGGGATTAACATGAAAATTCTCTGCATGATGCAATCAACATATTATAGGAAACATAAATTTGCATGCAATCTGGCTAAAGAATCCAGTTAATCCAAACAAATCCATGTATTCACACACTACGGACCACCCAGCCAGAATCCAAGCCAAAGTCTAATAGCCTGTTTCTGGGGTGGCTTAGATTTTTTATCTGAGACCTTCTCGCTTTGTACCTTGAGGCCCATGATTATTCACTTGCAACTTTAGATAAGATGATTTTCAATATTAGGTCTTTTGAATTTAATTCTTTTGTTCAACTAATCATTTAGCATATATAATTTGATCCTATATTTCGCTTTTCAAAAGATTATTTGCCAAAAAACTAAAAGCCAAAAGTAGATGTAGTATGCCACCGGCTCTAATTCAGTACTCATCATGAGATGAAGAAAGGGAAAAAGGAAAAGAACCTCTTCTAAGTTTTTCAGCATAATCTCTGCCACGATGGAAATAATCCGCACTGTAACTTGCGGGGATGTTAAAGTCAGATTTTGCCCTTCCCATGAGCCTCTTCTCCTGCAGAAGCTTTTTAGCAGCCTCTGTCTCTTCAATGTTTTTCAACTTGTATCTGCAGAATTAAAGATGCAATTGTAGAAAGAAATAAGAATATGCCTCCTTCACATTGGAAAGAATACAACAAGATCCATAAAGAATGTGTCTGATATAATGGTGCGAGTGCGCTGACTTCAATCTGAAACACAATTGCAAAATTGAAATCAAAGCTAAGGGCGTACTCAATTGGAAGCTGAACCTCAGCAATTCCAGTTGTCCACTGGGTAGACCCCTCATCTGAAGATCGCTTCTTCACCTGTGACAAATTGCATGAACATATTTGGAGTTATCAGCTCATGCATGAAAACCCTAAGTAGCAATCCAAATCAAAGGGCTGCTTAGCCTGTTCATGGATTTATTACCAAAAAATTCATTGTACTGGATAGAAATAATAGAGGATCATGTTAACAATTAAAAAAGTGAAAAGCCAGAAAAGCTAGAAACTTCGCTGTTTCTTCATGGGAGGAAGAATAACATTGAGAAACTTCATTTGAAAAGAATATGGTTCTTTTCGAGCAACTCACTTTAAGATGCTCTGGAATCTTGTACAGTTCATCTTCCGCACTCTTTATATCATTCTCAACTTGATCACTTTTATTAATATCCCTGCCCCTTTTCTTCGCCAATTCTTGCTCAACATACTTCACCCTGTTGCAACAGATATAACGATAGCAATTACAACAAGGGCAACAATTGAAGCTGACAGGTGCAATATCTTAACAAGAGTGAATAGCTAGACAGAACACTGTGTGTGGACATGGTAAGTATTTTACTTTTGGACCCTCGAGGAGTAAAATTACTCAGGTAGAGAAAAAGTTCCATTTATTTTATGCAGATAAACCAGCCAAAATGTCAGAACAAAATGAAGGCACCTCCAATGTGGGAACCTTTAAAGCCTAACAACACGTAAGGGCTTTAGTAAGAATTCAAAAGCTGAAGAAGCATGAGGTTTTTTCTAACCCCAGTTTGTCAAATCAATTATGGGGATGAATATAACCAATGGACCTTCCTCTTTTTCTGAAAAACCTTTTGAGAGGTTGCTACATCTTGCCAATGGTAGAAGCATCTTTTTGTGACAGATGAGAAATTATAATTTTTTCAATGTCTCATTTATAATGTACATCGAAATACTCAGTTTGGATCATGTTCAGAAAAAGTGATTCCATAATGTTCAGTAAAATCAAATTACCACCAGCTAGTACTAGAGATCTAGAAGGATTACCCCTTAAAGTAGATGAGAAGAGTAGCATAACTCCAAACTACAAATTCCAGCTCCAGAAAATATTCGTGATAGAAATGCCAAATCACGTCAAGCTACCAGCATTTCTTAGTAGAATCTAAGAGAGTGCAGTCCTCAGTGAAGAGGAAATGGCAGTACTACTCCAAGTGACAATTCTAAGTTTCTAACCTAACATATTCGAAAACTATTGGATCCCATTTTCTTGACATGCCTCAAAAACCGGTCACCCAAGGTGTTGCTATAACACACGCAGCTCCAATACACACAAACTTCTAGAACCTACTGATTCAATTCTCAATTCAAGTTTTTGAGCTAAATAAACATCCCACTTGCATGAGATACAGCAAATTAAACTAACTACCGCCATCAACAGAAATACAAAGCATGAAGCAGCTGAAACTAAAGGAAAAGGAAATATATTGCTCAGGCTCCTTGTAAGATGATGACCATGCAGACAATTTCTAAGGGGTCACTATCTTTGCCTTCTTCTACAACATCCAATGTAAGCCCAGCCGTTCGTGGAGATGTAATCGACCAGGCCTAGCAGTGATAATTCAAGGCAAGATTGAAAATTTATCTTTTTTTCAGTTTCCACAACCCCAAGTGTTCGGTGCTCGCTGCGAACTCACATGTTGGGATCTTCGACCATGACCGCGGTCTCCTGCGCAAAGGTGTCCTGAAGAACCAGGTCCTCCTTCTCGCCCTCGCCCTCGCCCTTCTCGACCGGCTTCGCGGCCGAGCCCGCGCGAGCCCCGACGCCGCCGCCGCCGCCGCCGCCTCCGCCGCCCTTCTGCGCCGTCGGGAGGGCGGGCATCCCGGATTTCCTCTCCCGCTGCTTCTGCAGGAACTTCACCTCCTCCAACGCCAACCTGATTCCACAAACCACCAAATCGAACCGCGTCACTCACTCACCGCGACGCCAACCGAAAGAAGAAGAAAGCAACCGAGAAATCGTTCGAGCGGGGATCGCACCTCCGCTCTTCTTCGTCATCGGAGCGGCTGCTCTCCGCCTCGTTCCCCGCTCCTCCTTCGCCATCGGCCTCTTGGAAAGACCGCTTCCTGAAGTTCCTCTTCCGCTGCTGCATCAGGGATTCGATCGATCGATCGGTTGATTCCTCGTTCCGAACTCGGAGAAGCGGATCAGCTCACGGAATTACAAGAAAGCCGAAGCGCGCTCCGCTCGATTTTGCAGTTCCGCTTTTCTTCGCTGCTCGACCGCGCTCCCCACCTTTAACCAGGGAGAAAATGTAGAACGAGCGAGGTAATGATTCCACATTAATCCGGACCAATCACGTGCTCTCATTTTTTAATAAAATTCCTGCTAGAAGTATACAAGTACGATAATGGGCCTCTCTACAGGTGTTGCCTAACCATGTATGTAGGGGTAAATATGGAAAAAAAATGACGCGGCATATAACTGCTACATCAAAATTGGGTCCAATGAGCCAGCCCCGACTGACCTAGTGGATAAATTAGGAATACATAGACAAAAACAGCAATTGGATTAGAGAATGCAATTGCATTTTAACATCGCAACTGAACAAATTAAGTAAGTTCAAATTGATGCAACATGAAATCTAGTACTCTAAATGTGCCGTGAAGAGCCACCTCGAGTCTCTTCCCTTTCATCAACTTTGTCCAGATCCTCATTTTCTTTTGAAAAATGGGTTGTATCGATCGCTCCACAAGCAACACGCAACGGAAGTTGTTTTTGAGCACGGCAGTTTCAAGCTAATAGAACATAAAAAAAAAGTCCTAAATTGATACAATGATAATTTTAACCCAACTTTATACGTCGGTGACCTTCACTCTCCATTATCTTCTATCCAATATTACTGTTAAATTGCTGACATGAGTACCATGTGGCAAGTCTAAGTGGATTAATTAACAAGTTAATATCACAAAAGACTCGAATTGGTTACCCATGATAAATGTTTGGGTCACGGTTCATATTATAAATTTCACACACGCATAATTCAAGATTGGAAACACCACATAACACTAATAAGGACGTGAACTGACATGAATGATCAACACAGCAAGAGCAATACGTAAGCGTACGAAGAGATTTCCAAGCGAGCAATAAATCCTGTAGGGCAGAGAAACAAAAGACCAAGTTTAATACTAACTGACGACAAACGAAGCAATTAGATATGCGGTTCGAAGGTTATGGCCGAAAGATCCGACAAAAATGAAAAAGTGGGAGGTCCTCATAAACACAGTGTCGAATGCAACTGAATAATCGGTGGAATGGAGAAATCTCGTTCTCCTACATCGAGTCATTGACAAGATGAAACCTATGCGATGAACCCACCTGCTCGATCCGTAAATGAGCAAACCGACAGAGGACAAAAGACTGCGACCAAGCAAGATGAAAGCGGCGACAGGAAGAAGGGGGACGAAGAGGAAAGACCAGAAACAATTAGATTTTTGGAGGGAATGAAGGAGAAGATGAACTTGAGCCTTATTTGTTACTGGGGTTTATTTAGAGTAAATTTGTCATAAATGTATCGCCACCTTAAGGTAATCCGATTAAAGGCTTTTGTTATATTAACCCGTTAATTAATCCATGTGAATTTGTCATGTGGCATCCATTTTAGCAATTTAACCGCAATATTTAAGGAAAGCTAACATATGATAAATACGTCATGCGTATATCATTTTTGAGTTTTTAGTAGTCAATAAATTAATTTAGGATAAATTTGTCACAGATGCTTTTGGTTTTTTGTGGTATTAATCCTATATCAAATCAATCGTCACCATTAATCAGGTCGGATCTCATAATCGGACTCCTTTAGAAACTGCCGTTTCGAGGAAAAACTCGACTCCAACACAATGGCAGTGGGGTAATTTCGAGCCGAGCCGAGGGCAATTCATTTTGCACGAGCCGGTCGGAACGGCTTCTTTTCAGTCGGAATGAATTATCTTATTCTCAGTGTCCGAATATTTCAGATGCAGCAATACTATTCTCTGAATAAAGGCTTTGATCTCGCCAGAATGATGGAGGCACTGCTTCTTCATGCGTCAGATTTCGTTTATTTCTCTACTGTATACATAAGTTATTTTCGCGAAGATCGAATTACATTTTATTTTTCTAGATGTAATCGTATATAGTTCGACGAATGAAACTCGCTTAGAAGTAAATGGCAAAACCAGAAATCGAAAAGCTGGAATGGACAGATTCTTTTAGTACTGTCGGACGGTGCGGTTCGTCTCCTCATGACTTCTTCGGTGCGAGCTTGTCCTTGATCTTGTTGATCTCCTTAGTGCCGACCTGGAACGCCTTGGTCAGCACGTTGTCTGGCACCGCCGGTGTAGCGGTGAACAGCGTCATCGCGATGGACTGCGTACCGGGCAGCTGGCTGTTGAACGCCGCGATAACCGAAGCGGCCTTGTCGCCATTGTTCTTCTGGAAGTGGACGAGCCCCCTGGGGAACACGAACAGCTCGCCCTGCTTGATGGTCTTGGAGATCAGCTTGTTCGCGGTCGTGATGAAGCCGACGTCCAGCTCGCCCTCCAGGACGAACACGATTTCCGTCGCGCGCGGGTGGGTGTGGGGCGGGTTGAGGCCATCTGGGGCGTAGTCTATGCGGGCCAGAGAGACGCCTAAGGTGTTGAGGCCGGGGACTTTGTCCACGTTGGCGGGCGTGACCAGGGATCCCACCGAGCTGTTGATCTTTCCTGCCTCCGCCAGGCCTTCGAAGGCGAAGTCGGACGCCGTGACATTTGCTTCACTCTTGCATGGGAAGCCATTGACCTTTACATCTGCAAGGAATAGCAAATTGAGAATTTCACCTCGTGCGGCGGATCGTGTCGGTAGGGGAATGCAGTTTGAGTGAAATTAACGGTGTTCATTCAGGCCCCAGTCGGACAATACATAGGACAAGCGACAGCATGCTGAATCTTCCTCTAGGACAAATCCATAATAGTTGGATTCAAAGAGCCGTGAGTGTGAAAGCAATCCGTTTAAGATTACAGCAAAGCAAGCTCAGTAAAATTTGAGATCCTGGCGCAAATGGTATTTGGAAGCTCATGAACAGATGAAAGAGGAAGTAAAAGGAAGGGAAGGTACCTGAGGAAGTAGTGGCCACACAGATATCCTGAAGCATGTCGGGGTCATAAGCGAGAGCGCCGGACAGCACGGCAGAGACAACTAGATAAACGAAAACCACCTGCATCTTGTGAAGCGGCGGGGGGATCGATACGGTGGAACGTGGAGGCGAACAAGGAGAAAACCCGGGTTTTAAGAACTGGCCAGAGAGAGACCGGGCAACTGATGTCTGAGCAGATCGGGTAGGGACGGATGGCTGGCTGACGGGGAGAGGAACTGACGTTGATGCAAAAAAGAAAGCATGGGATGGGAAGAGTACTTCAACTTTAATGCAAAGCAATCGGGATTCAAAATGGGCTCCGTAGTTTGACCCAAATTCCACGTTTCGGACTATCATCAGGGGGCGTTGAGGAGATTTCAAGCGTTAAAAGTGACGATTAAGCTAAGAAAACGCTCACCAGATAAAGAAAAAGGACGAAAAGGGGAAAGACAAGGACATGGGACTCAACTGGCTAAAGTGCGTAGTTTGGCGAATGAGGGAAAGATGAGTGTTTGAGTGCATCTTGCTGTTCCCAAAAGAGGGTTTGTACAGCTGACGACAGCACTTAAAGAGTTTGGTGGGAGAGACATTGGTTCATCAGGGTACTAGTAAGAACGATAATTTGTCAGTGAAAATGTAGAAAGGAAAGAGGAAAAGGTTGGTGCTTTCCAGGGAAGAGAGAGAAGCGATGAAGTTAAAAGGAACAGTGCTCAGAATGGGCCCTGGAAATGGCTCTTGCACACCATCTTTCGGTTTGGCGTGGACATGTTTTCCACCTTTTCTCATTTACATGTAACATGAAATCGTCCTTAAACTACCAAATCCGAACTGTGGAAGGTAAAATTCGGGAAATTTACTTGAGGGGAAAAAAATATTTCCTCAATTGAAGGCCGAAGCATATGAACACCAGCACGTAAAAGTACGAAAGCGATAATGTCCGCCCACCGGAGTTACTTGGCAAGCAGGGCAACCCTCAACAACAGAGCTCTCGAGCTTTTGTGACATGATAAGATATAACCTTAACCACCACAAAGGACCCTCGACATGCTCCCAATTTTTTAAGTTTGGTGCAGAGGTGTTTTCCAAACTTTTCTCGTTTACATCCAACGTAAAAATGAACCTCGCGCATAAACAAGGCCAAATGACCAGCCCTGTTGCGGCAGTGGGATGGTGTCCTGTCTGTTCGCTCGCACGCAGTCTATTGGGTAATGCGAAATGCGAAGATGCTTAGCCAGAAATCTTTGAAAAACAGAGATAGATTCACGCGAGAGCTCCACTTTATGAAGCTTTTTAGCTCAGGTGAGGCCATCTGCTTGACCTTGTTTGGTTTTCTTTAACATTTGCACCTGATGTTACGTCACTTGTCTGCTGTTATTAGAATTGCCACAAAGACGAGAACATAGGAAAGAATTGGCCAACTAATTATTTGTTAGCAGTAACTTAGGTCTTTCTGACCTATATCAGAATGATTTGGCTAACATTTAGCTCCAATACTGTAACCCATCGACTCAAAAATTATACCGATCTCAAAGGATTATCTGGGTATGATCATCATTATGAGATGCGAGCAATGTTCACCCAATTACTGTTCCGGGAAAACATAGTTTCCTGGTTCTTTTCGATGTCGGGAAGTTGAAATTAGTGATTGAGCACTGGCCTTTGCTATGGTGACGGAGGCGAACCATCCGTCACGAAAGATTGACAAGAAAAGAGCAATTTTTCTATGTCACAAGATCTCGACGCTTTGAGCTTTTCGATCCCTGAATGAAAGAAAAGGTGAACCCCAAACTGGGAAAAAAATTGATACAACGTTGGGGTAAAATGAAAACGAGAAGAATCATCTCATCCAGACGATCTCCAAATCCTTCCTTCTAAGGAAACCACCATAACCGAAACATCATCATGGTATTTACGTCTGTCTCCTTGAGGAATGTCGAGCAGCTCATGAAAATCCATTCCTGCAATGGAAAAATACCAACCCCAGCTATAAAATGATGGCAGTAATCGCAAAATATGGGATTCAAAATAAATGTCCCTTGGAAAAGAAATTTTGACGGTGCGATAGGATAAGCATCAGACGACTGCTTATGCTAGTGCCGACAAGATTATTTAATTAAGTCTTCAATCTTGTTTTCTAATAACGTAACACAAACCGGTTATCGGCCGCCAGACACGACAAATTTTGAAATAGACATGATGAGATCGGTCAGTTGACCAATTGAATGCAAGATTTTTAATAATGCCCATCACAGACTAGGTGACAACAAAGGGGGAGTTTAATTTCATTTTCGCAGCAACTAGCAACTCCACGCATGACATATTACTAAGTTATGCACAAACTCCAAAGAATATTGTCTCGTGATGGTTTGGATTAGGTGTCAATGTTTTCAGCAACAGGAAACTATGAGTCTCTGAGTATTTTAGGAAAAAAAAAAATGTTGAATTAAATTACTTCTAAAACTAGATGAACGGAACGGGAAACATCATTCATCCAGCCAGGACAAGAGAAAAAGAATGAAAGAGACACAGTTCTGATGACTGACCATTCTTTTTAGCAGCACGGAAAAGCAGCTCGGCAATGAGGTCTTGAGCAGGATCGCCTTCAGGGACATTTTCCATGAACCACGTGACACGTGCAACCACCTCTTCGTTGCTGAAGTATTGATAGAGCCCATCGGAGGAGAGTACCAAGAAACGATCACTTGAGGAAAGTCGGTGATGGACAAGAGATGGTATGCAGCTAATATAGGGAGCAGTTCCCAGATAATCAACTCGAAACATCTGCAGTAGAGCCTCATTCAATGTTGGCTGCAACCAAAAAGTTATGTATCCTGGTCAAGTTTACCTAACGGAGAGAAGATAGCAAAGAGCCATTACACAAAACTACTAGCAATGTGAAATGAAGAAAGTGCACTCTTTCAGTACAAACAAAGAAGAACAGATTTAGGAACAGAAACATGTCTCTTTTTATGCAACAAAAAAGAAAGTGCCCTCTTTCATTTCGGACAAAGAAGAACAGATTTAGGAACAGAAACATGTCTCTTTTTATGCCCAAAAAAAAATAATCCACATGGAAGCTATCTCCGACAGCTCACTTTCACAGCCTTCAGCCGGTAGTCCAAAAACGGGCCATCCGTGTACAGCCACTTTCTAACCCATATATGCATACCTCCAACAAAAATAGCTAAACTTCTCTGGGGCTCAGATGCCATTTTCTTACAAGTTCATAAGCATGAAATCGACAATGACCAAAGAAGCTAAAGCCACTTTAGAGGCTGTTTTAATCATCGTTGTTAACAAGCTATATGGTGTGAACTTAGCTCACTAAATTTTAGAATGAAACCATCCTACACTAACCACACCCTCTCATTGTAACACTGGAGATACACCTTAGTTGCTAGATGTGCTCTAATTTAGCATGTGAAACATGTGCATCTGCTCAAGTTTAGTTACAATGCTCACTGATAAGCAATAAATCTTCTCAAGTTCTCTGCTAAGCATTACATTATTCTCGAGTTCTCTGTTACTCTTTCTAGAATTATATAATTCTTGCACGGTTATGTGCACTATCATCACTTGAGAACTTCTGTCTATTTCTTTATAAGCAAACTGATTATATTCTCATTAATAAACTCGGAGAATGGGCATCCACACAAAACATTCAGAGACTGAGGCTCAGTTTCTTTCGCAGAAAATAAAACGATTTGGAAAATATTTTCTCGAAAAAGATCGTATGTATCACTTACCAAAATGAATGAACAAAAAATATTTTCATCATCCGTGAAAATATTTAGACATAAATTGTTGTCGACAATGAAAACATTTTCCATTAACTTATTATTTCAAGCGATGTAAGCGATCAGCTTTAGGAAAATATTTTTGATATCATTCATATTTCCGCGAAACAAACGGAGCCTAAATCAATTCATCTTGGACGTTTGCATATCTTCAAGACTGGGATTTTCCTTTTTTGTTCAAATTCTGGGCGGAAGTACACAGGTACTTTTTTTAAGTGAGCTGTGCAATGTGATAGTAGATATGATGAGAGCCCATGCTTCATCAAGCAGGAGAGAAATCATAGGCTCTGTAGGCCAAGGAATCATAGATAGAGGTGGTTGAACAGAAGTAGCTAGGAATCTGCAGTGAAGCAGATGATTACTACTGGCCCAAAAGAAGATCCTTTTTTCCGAATTTCTGAGTTGCCAAGCAATTTTCTTAAATTACGCATCCTTTCTACCCGAAACATGTAGAAACATATATTAACTATTGTCCTCTCGTGCATGCAATCAATGAAAGCCCAATATTATAAGCCATGGCCAAGCCTAACCAACCCCAAACAGTCATCTCCTCCAAAGAGAATTGTCAGATCAGAATTCTGCAGCCGAAAGGCAAACTTTAATAAAATTTATTGGACTGACCAACCTTCTTGAGGAAGCCAGCCCCAAATGCTCTAGTTACTTTCAACTGCCCCTTAACACGATCATTCATGACGGCTTGGTTATCATCCGGATGTTCCGATTTTATCCTCAAAACCTCCTGCAACAGAAAAGAAAGATTATATGTCATTACTGTTGCCATTGATCTTCAACATAGTTAGGAAACATTACAGAAAACGTGCCGTGATGAGAAGTACTCTTGATGATACAATTGGGGGTAGCTAAGTGCTATACTCATTCCGTTTCATTTTATATAGAAAGATTCAGGGCCACAATTCCACAGACAGCACTACTGCTCATAGATAGCAGCTGCACCACATCTGGAAATTACAGTCTTCACTTTTGAAGAAATTAAGCAGCCACAGCTTCAGTCACTTGATGAATTGTAACCATATGGAGTGCAGTTCTCAAAGACATTATTAGGTTCCCCTATTGACAGCCATATGAAGGTCATACTAAAATTGGGTTTCATTACTAGGTTCTCCTAAGTCAAAACGTGTTGGTTATATAGATGTATCGACCGAGATGGACACACACAAAAGATGAAGGAGGCACTCTGCCAACAATAGATCACTGACGAACATACTCCTTGCTTCACAAAACCCATATACAAAAGTGCTGCTATGATATAAAATAGTTGCAGCGATGACCCAAAAAACCCTAGTTAACATGCATTCACCAGAAGAAAATTAAGTTTCAAATGATACCAGAAACCACTGACCATTAATAAACTCAAGGAGTTCAATTGGTGATGAATATTTAGATTGTCAGATTATAGTATGCAAAATGGAAGGAAAAGTACAAAAAACTTCCAAGAGGGACATACCTCTTCAATGCTTGTGCTATGGTCAGTTGAAAGCTGAAGTGCCCTCATCCTCAATCTGCAGATGGAAATCTCTCTATTCTTGTTTGTTTTGTTGATCAGATTGCTCTGATTATGCATCGGAGACTCCTCTGATATTCTGTCTAGCTCCATACGCACTAAAGACTCCCTTGATCTGTTTCGATGCCGCAGATCATCCTTTAGAGAAGTGGAATTAGGAATGCGATCGCTCGGCCTCTCCTGTGCCAAAATGATGCGGCTGTCACCAAGGTTCATGACATACACATCCTGATCCTTCATTAACATCACTAATACACAGGATCCCATTAAAGCAAGCTCTGCATTTTTGTCCAAAGACTTCTCCACCATTTCCATGTAAGCCTCTTCGGTCTTTTGAAGTGCGCGTGCCATTGCCCTTAAAATGGCATCATGATCCACAGTTCCTGATATGCATTTCCTGATCGGTCCAGATTGTTCCATTATTCTCTCGTCAACAAAGTTATCTTCTCTATGCCAATCATAGCTCCAAGGAAACAGTTTCTTGTGTAGTGACTTTTGCTTCCTGTACATCTTTACAATCCTCGAACTTATGAGGGATTTTCTTGTATTTTGCCACTTCTCAGAAAACGAAACTGCAGGAATAGTGCCCTTTTTGCTAGAACTAACTCCAGCCCCTCCATTTTCTCCCGAAGTAGTGGGATCATCACCGTGATTGATCAGATTATCCCCTTTCGAATTCAACGAATGAGATCTTAGCTGCTCCTTTCTTAAGGCTTCCTTGGGAATCAGAGCGCCTGAAATTTGTTCAGAATCCCATGAGCCCCTCCTTCGGCTCCCAGCATCTGGTGGCGAGACTGTTTGTCCATCCAGTGATTCCAGCTGGAGCAATTCATAAAGCCGCTTACTTTTTCTGCCTTGACCACCTGAAATTCCAGTTGAAGCGGAAAGAGGAGCACAATTGGAGATGCTGGGCTCCAAACTCACCTTTTTCCCATTTTCTTCCTCGACTATCTCACAATTAGATGACTGAGTGGCACTCAATGCACATGATTCTTCCAAGGTGCCAGAACTAACTTGAGCTGAATTAGACTGCGGTCGGTCATCAATACTGCATCCTGAAATAGCCTTAGCATTTTCACTTTTCTGAGGCTGATCTGTTGGCTGATCATTTGATGATTTGCATTCATAATCCCACAGCAGACCCTCTAGTTCCTTGTCCACAGCTTTATAAAGATGGGTCATAAGAAACTCCGGTGCATCTGGCCCGCTAAAGCCATCATATATACCAATATATAGCCACCCTTGTTCTTCAGAAATCACAACATGAACCCTATCTTCGCCAGCCTTCCCATGAGCCCATTGCAAATTGTTGGCATTTCCATAGTCCCCTTCAGACACCCCCACTTCAAGACTATTTCGGGAGGCATCCGGTCGAAACTTTGCATCCTTAGGATGCCAGGCCAGCTGGGTCACTGGGTGCAAGAAAAACCTTTGCATCCAATGAGACCCCATGGAATGTCTAGAAAAGGTTCGAGTAATAGTACTTTTCATGGGCCCACTGACACTCCTCATGAGACTGTGGAGACCACGTCTTCGACGCCCCCGTGCAAGAGGTGCCGAGAAGTTGGATTGATCTGTAGCATCCAGAGGACCAGACATTACACCCCTCTCGATTGGCCCGGACATAAAACCGCCTCCTCTATCCAAAGGCCCCGATGCAAAACCCCTTTCCAAGGGTCCAGACATGAAACTGTTTAATGGTCCAGAACCACGAGGTATCGGCTGCAGAGGGATTGCAGCAAAGGACGCTGTGCTCTCAAATGAGGCGGCAGGCTCAAGAGCGTCACTGGTGAGCAATGCATTCTGGTTACCAGTCCTAGCAGTGGAAACATTGGCACTGACTGAGGCACCCGAAATAGTCTTGAACGTGGTTTCAGTGAAATTCTTGTTGGGTTTGTTCAAATTCGACGGATCATCTACATTCTCATGCCTGAATGACCCGCTTAATGTTTCGGAATCAAGAGTGCTCGAATCAACTGTAAACCGCTCAGAGTTTGATGGCGTAATGGCCGGAGAGTCGAAAATAGTTGGCCTCACATAGCAAAATGAATGGCCTAATCCCTCATCCAAGGGCTCTGAGAACTCCAAATCGACTCCGCCTTTCCCATTGGGAACGAAGCACCCCACAACGCGAGAAGTACTGTTGCCCATCACTATACTCGCAATGAACCTCACAAATGAGACCTCTGGTGCGGAGGGGTCCTATGACTTTGTACCATGAGCAAATACAGGGCGAAAGAACTCAAGCAAAGTCGAGAAAACTCAACAAACCCAACCGCCCCACGCCTGCCCAGGTCACTATGCATCATCAAATTCTCATGCTCAACGAAATACACATGCCAAATATAGAAAAACCGGCGCAACCCACTCTCCCGGCCCGTTTTCGCTATTTATCATATTCCCTGGTCAATTCCAAAGGGCGGGCATAACAAAGAGAAGAAAGACCAAGTGATGATCTGACCTCAGGAGTAACGTTTGAGCACGAATACAAAGCAAGAGCGAATCGGGCGGACCTGGCAAACAGATCTACGAGGAGCAAGGACAGCAAATGGAACACATCAGAACCAAACGAGGGGCGCCCGGAAACCCATTCGATTCTTTTGGGTTCGTGGAATCCGAGGGAGTACCCAAACACGCCAGGACCGAGCTCATGCCGATTCGACCCGTTCGATCGAATCATGCAGGCGCCGGCGCCCGGTCAGCGAGGCGACCCGGCACTGACGTATCGAAACAAGAAAAGGGTCCGAATAAAAATGGAAAAGAAGCGAGACCCAGCGGAGAAATCGGACGGGACTGCAAGAAAATGGCCACAGCGGTGGCTGCAGACAAAAGTAAGGAAGAGAAACACGAGGAGGGGAGGGGGAGCAGAAATGCTGAAGGAGGAAGGGAGGTGGGGGTTGGTCTTATGAGGGGGCGTTGTTGTGTAGCATAAACAATTGGGGGAGGGGGTGGGATTGGGTCTACTGATGATGCAGAATCAAAGTTGAGTTCATCAAGGAGAGGGGGTCGCTCCTCTTTCTTGGGGTTTTCAAATGGTTTGGGAGGGTAAAAAGAAAGAAAAAAAACCACCGAGAAACAGAGAAGAGAGAGAAGAGAGGCTCAAGAAAAAAACAAAAGGGCGTTAGAAATCGGACATTTCAATTCGCGTTGAAAAGTTGGGAGACCTTCTCTCTCTCTCTCTCGCTGTTATACTCCTCCTCCTCCTCCAAAGGACGGACTTTCTCATCTCCAAATTTTCAATCTTTTTCCTCTCTCCTCTCTCTCTCCTCTGTTCTTGGTTTCTTGCGATTCTTGCAATTCTTGCGGGAAAAGAAAAGACGAAAATTTCTGCTCTCTTTTTGGGTGGCGAATGATTGACGATATCTGGTAAGTGTATTTGGTGCCGCGGGAGTCAATACGGATGCCACTATCTTTCATCATGGTCGTCAGTGAATTCGGAGACGGGAGGGCCCCCCTCCCCCGTGCGGGGCCTCTCCTCCCCCTCCCCCTCCCCCTCCCCTTCCCCCTTCGAATTTTGACCCCCCCACTCCCCTCCTCTGCTCCTCTAAATCTGTGAAAAATGTGCATCTTCAAGAGAGAGAGAGAGAGGCGTTGCTGCAGATTCATCAGATGCCAAACAGTCATTTCTGGTCGGTCACCAAATCGGTTTTTATTCAAAAGGCACGTCGAGTGAGGCGTTTCGCATTTAGAGAATCTTTTCTCGCCAGTCATGAGACATCCTGATCGTGTTCGTCGTCAATCATCTGTTTAAAGTCAAAATATTTCTCGTACGATCGCTTTTTGATTTTCGCTCCCCCCCGCCCTGGTATAATTCCCCAATCGAAAGGGGTTTTTCGATGGCCCCACTTTTAGCAAAAGGAGCTGCGGTATCAAGAAACATTTCTCCGTAAGAATTCGTAATTTAATCTCGTGCTGTGAGCTTATGCATCACGACTTAACGGCTCGAACGGGACACGTCCGCGTCATTCGCATGTAGGAAGATGAATCGGTTGACGATTACGCGTGCGGACGGTTAGATCTTTTGCCGGAACGGGGGATTCCGTCCGAGTTCGCTTTTCGGGGGGAAGCGTTAACAACTTTGAAGCAGGAATTGGGAAATTTCGTACCTTCTAGCTGACCGATTTTGCCCTAAACAGTTGAGAGAAATGGCCGAAAAAAGGGGATTGGGATTCGACGGATTGGCGGGGCTCAACATCATTGAAAAAGGCAAGGACGGGAGTCTTGACTCCAGACAATTATCGGAGCTAATCATTTTTGGTTCAATCATTAAAGCAAAAAGGCCCCTTTTACGAAATTATAACCCCCCCTGGAAAAAGGCAAAAAAGAAAAAAAGAAAAAGAAATGCTAAGTTGAGTTGCTCAGCAGAAGCATCATTCGCACATTGATCATGATCTCTCCCTCTACCATCGTGAGAAAAAAATGGGTACAGAATCACAGTGACAACTCCTCCACTAGCTCACCGGTACTTTGAAAAAGGTCAATCTTTTCAGGTATTTTCGCAAGCGGGTCTCGTTACATCGCACATGAAAATATCTATCTAGATCAAAGATGATATCTTCTGTCGATTTTTCACATACCTGTAAGTCTACTCGTTCGATGCTATCCGAGGAAGACCACCCACGTCATGGCCACGAAAAATAGTGCGAATTACTCGTTTTCCAATTGGGATCGAGAAAGACTACAGCAATGTTCTCGAGAGCCTTTCGTATTTTATTTCATATGTTTGCCGGAAGGTCTAGAGCGCAATTAATCCCGATTTTGACTTATCCCTTCGTTGCTTCATCTGGGGGTTGAGATTCAAGGACAAATTTGACTTAAAAGATGAAGAGCATGAATGCACACATTAAAAGCATCAACCCCCCCAACATTTTCTACAGATGGAAATGGAAGTATATGTGTTGCACCAAAGCTGCTGCACATGAGATAATGGTAGTGGCCAAATCTTGCCAGATTGCCCTCCCTCCCTCGTGAGAGCACCCACTCCTCTGACGCTGCGGGTTTGACTAAACCAAACCCACCCACCAGAATTCAACTCCTGCACAAAATCACGTCGTTTGCATCTTTTTGTCAGATCCCCTGCACAAACCGTGCTTTGATTAATCCCTTTAATTTAAATTTATTAGGCGAGACTCGAGATTAATATATAACCCGTGTATCACGAAAAAGGGAGGGGAGTTATAAAAAAAAAGAAAAAAAAAACAAACAAATGGGGCGTCCCCGAACCGAAGTCTTGACCTCGAGATTTAATATCGTCCGAAGAAAAAAAAAGTGGAACGCCCGAGACTTCGTCCATAAAAAAATAAAAAAACCTCCCGAGACGAAACGAAACCACGAGTCCGGGACGGACAAAGGAGGAAATAATAAAGAAATTAAAGAGGGAGGGGCGAATGTATAAAATAAGATGCGAGACCCTGGAAAGTCCAAGTCGATTCCCGCATCCTTCCAAACCATTCGTCGTCTTTTAAATTTTGAATACTGCCCCTCCCTCTCCCCTTTTAAAATTGCGTATTTATTTTTAGGCCCTTCGGCAGGGTGGCAGATGGGGTTAAAAGAAAAGAGACGTGGACGAGGACTTCCACTAAAGTGGTCAATTATTTTAAATAAATAAATAAATAAACATGTTATCGCGACTTATGAGGGAAAAAAAAGAAAGAAAATTCCCCGCTTTTTCGACCCGCTTCCGAATCCACTAATCGTGTTTAAGTCGATCATCACTTGCCAAAAGGTCACAGGTTTTGGGCGTTTATGCGGTGTAGAATCATGATTAAGTACTATTATTCGTGTCCGAAAAGGCCCAATCTTCATGATGGTGACGATGGATCGGCTCCATTTTTTTCGGGTCTTTTTTTAATACGGATCCACCATGGCCCCCCAAGATCGTCGCCTACGATCATCCACCACAGGCCTAATCGCGCGACCCAACACGAGAGTTGCGTAGAGCATCCGGACAATTTGACTCTCAACGAAGCCCCCATAGGCCATCTCGTTCCGATTTGAGACTTTTCTCGCGACCCGGGGCAAATTAAAAAAAAAAAAATTCGACGATATATAAAAAAATTCAGAAAGTATATATGCTGTTGCCACTCGATGGAAGCGAAAGGAGTTAGGCAGCTGAAAAGGGTCTAATGGTCTTCTGCGGATGTTGCTTGGAGTTTCTTTTGGTTTTGCTCACGTCTCGATTTAAGTCAACCCCAAGTGGGAACTCAGGTCGATCGTTTCTTGTCTCGATCCAGGAACGTGCGACCGACGCCTGCCTTACCCGCCGTCGAAAAGCCCCAGGATCGTCGGCTGTGGATCCACGACCGTGATGCGTGCATGTGTGTGTCCCAGCTCGCGACTAGTTCGACAGCAACGACGCTATCGCTGTCCTACTCGGGATCTGGATCGTGTTAATGTTTATCTGAGGAGGCGATGTTGACTTGGGACGTATGAACGCTTTGCCTCGATTGCTTGTTTTCGGAATGATTATCGAAGACTTCTGCATGAGCCGACTCGCTATTTAAGTGATGGACCCGTGTATCAACCTCAATTTGGATATGATGACGTCCATGAAATCTCGATAAGTATGAAAAACTCAAAATCAAGAAAAGATGATAAATAAACGTGCATTATTTGAGTGCTAATGACTTGCACGTGGATTCATTGAGACTCAGCTCTGGATCCCAATGCCTCAATTCATTGAGGCTGAGCTCTAGACCCAGCACGTGGGATCTGATACCCTGCGCTCAAACCATGGTCCATTGAGGCCAAGCCTCAATCCCCGGCGCTTGGGCTCGACATCGGTGGACTAGGACGTGGGCATAGGGGACCTTAGCTTAGAAGTTGGGGACCTAAGCATGGGCGCCGAGGTTCAGGGCCCGGCCTCAATATTAGTAGGGTCAACGTCCCGGTGTCCTAGGTTCAACTTCGATAGACCCAAGCCCAAGCGCCGAGGACTTGGCCCCAGTGCCAAGGGCTCGCGAATGAGCATTAGGGTTCTCGTGCCCAAATGCAAAATTTATGATTAAAATACTCATACTTTGTCAGATTTTGAAAAATTATTTGGAAATTATTTTCTTAAAGATAAGAAAACTTTTTCTTTTGACTAAAAAGAAAAAGTTTGCTAATTCATTTTCCCAAGTGATCCAAATGTGAAAAACGAAACCTAAATCCAAAAGCCAAAAACTATAGAACCCATCGGAAAATCACGCACGGCAATACGGCGCATTGGCAAGGACGAGACAAAAGCGCGAGGAAACTTCCGGACGACGAACTCGTGCCGCAGAACCGACCGACCAACAACAACAACGCGAAAAAAAAACACATCTTCACCCGTCAAGTCTTAAAAGCTACTCCCTACGCCCGTCCAAAGTCGAGCGGCATCATCCACACAGCGATCCCGGATCGAAACTATTGCTTTCGCCCCCGCGACCGCTCGACGGGATAGGACCGGGGGGGGGCCCGATCCCAGCCTCGGACCGCATTTCGTGGGCATTAATTCGCAACGCCGGTGCGGCAATAATGGCGAAAGATCTTCAAAATAAACAAAAGACCGCGATGGTGATGATGATCGGAATGATGATTCCCCCCACTTATCCTCCTCCTCGTACGGTGGGACGACTTTTGCCCCCTCCCCGCTCGCTCCTTAAACCGTCCCAAACCCAGACCCCTACCACGGTACCACCACCACCACCCCCCAATTTTTCCAGAGAATGTCAACGCCCGGGTTTTCAGGATCGAAAGCCGTGGCCGAGGATCGGACGAGGAGGAGGATGCCCGCGCTGCGAATCTCGCTCCGTGCTGCGGAGTTGGGCCCCCTTCGCTCGGGCCTCCGCCTCCTCCTCCATCGTCGGCCGAGCAATTTGTATTGTCGCCTCCATCGTCTAGATCGCATCCGCGTCCTTTCTCTTCGGTGAGTTTCAGGCTCCTCCGTTGTCGTCGCTAGTGATTTTTTTGGTGCGCACGAAGGCGAGGATCGCGGGCCGCCTCCAAACGACTCGGCATGTCGAGAAAGTGTAGCGTGATATCCCGTGACTTGCGAGCGGCGAGGCGAAACGTTCGAGAGGTCGAGATAGGCCGGTACGAGGGTCGGCCGGATTTTCGGGCCGCCGAATGCCCGGGACGGAGCGTTGGGCGTTCTCGGGCGTGGATCGGGGAACGAATTATAAGTTGGGCCGGTGGAAGCACAGCACGAAACCCACGATGGTCCCGGGAAAATGGGCCAATTCGACAAACCCTCCCGACGAAGACGAGGTACAAAAACACCTTGTGGAAAAGCAGGAGCACGTGCCTATATTATAGTCCACGGATCGATTGTAATCGCACGATTTGAATTTGCTTGTGGGTCCACGTGAGAACCGCACGATCAACGAGGGTAACTTTATCCGGAACACACGATCTGGGCAAAAGAAGGTTACCATGACCGCACTAGATGTATATAGCATGAAATAATCATGGATTTCGAAAAAGGTACACAATTATATTTTTCATACGCTTTTGAACGTAATGAAAAATCTCTCTTAATTCGCATTCTAGCAAGAGCACGGCTGTCCAAACAAGATTCGAATCGATCGGTGTGATTAAAAGATTGTAGTTCTTCAATGGGTCCTTGAAGCCACCCGTTCGAATTTTTCGAAATTGATTTCCAGTTTTAGGGTAAGAATTGCCTATCCTAAAAACCAATTACTCACCTAATTTGATTTTGCCGGTGACTCGCATTAGAACCACACACAATAAACAAGAATAGCTTGTATCCGGCACACACGATTTGGGCAAAAGAAAATGCCCGTGGCTGCACTCGATGTATAATAATCGGTGATTAAGAAGAAGGCGCACTTTTTGAACGGAATGAAAAATCTCTCTACTTGGCGCTCGTAATTATCGTTCGAAATTCTCGGGCCCAGCAAACCACGGCTGTCCAAACAACGTTCCAATCGATCGATGCTCACGAACTTATAACGGTTGAAAGATTGCGGTTGGCCGGGGGACGTGAAATTCGAAGCGGCACCGTCTGAGATTCCGAAGGGGCCGTGCCGGGCCGGTGCGCACGAGGCGCACGTTAACCACCAGCCCCCCTCGTTTTCATCGGGGAAAAAGAATAAAATAAAATAAAATAAAATAAAATAAAGTAGAAACGGATAGAGAATATGCTCTGCGATAAACCCCCTTAAGCTGAGCTCCCCGTCCTCCTCCTCCTCTCGGGAGCTCATTTCTTCGTCGGTCGTATCGTTGTTCTTCCCACCGGATAACTGCGTCTTATCGGAAACCGCCGTCTCCACAGCGAGCGCGAGAGAGAATCTTCCTCCCGCTTCAATGGCGTCCACAGTTTCCATGCACAGCCCTCGCCTCCTCCTCCTCCAGGTCCGTCTCTTCTTCTCCGCCGTTCTCTCTCTCTCTCTCTCTCTCTCTCTCTCTCTCTACACTTCTCCGGCATGTTTTGAGACGTTGCGCGAATCGGAGCCGGTGCTCGTAGCCAACAACCCCTCCAGTTTCAGCTCGAATCCACAAGTTCAGTCGACTTGATTATATCTGACCTGTTGTGGAGCTTTCTTTTTTTGTCTAACTCACTTCCTTTTTTCTTTGTGAGTTTCGGGAATACCCCCATTCATAGGTCCGAGATCCACGTCTATGAATTGAAAGGTGGATTGATGTGCATTTTGACTGTTTCTACTGCGATTAGAAAGTTAGGAGCAGCAGCTCGGTTGTTTGATTTCGAAATGCGGTGTCTACGTTGTCTACGTTGTCGCTCTTATTAGATTCCCTCAGACCGCGGGGTTTGTTGATGGCTATTCTGTGATATTCATGTTCGGGCGTCGGTACTTGACAGATGAGTCAAAACGAACCGCGATTTTGCGAGTTTAGGAGTCTGGGAAAAAAAGTGATGGATACTAGTCCCGTGTGGTTGGAATTAGGTAAGAGAGGCGAATGAAACCAAATGTGCATGACGACTCAGCGTGTGCAGAGTCAGTGTGTGTTTACGGGATAGATTTTTCAGGGATGTTGTACCGTAGGCGTTCATGTGATATGATGTAAGTTCAATACTTATAAGGTCCACGCTTAGTGCATGGTTCTTTCACGCAGGCTTCTATTAATTACTGTGAACGGAACCATCATATGGTCTTGCAGGGTACCAACGGTAAAGATGTTACTGAAATGGGTAAGGCACCTGCAAGCTCTCAAGTTGCTAATATGCAGCAAAGGAAGTATGGGGCGACATGCTGTGTGGCCAGAGGATTAACATCTAGATCTCACTATGCCTCCAGCTTGGCATTCAAACAATTTTCTAAAACCCCCTCCATCAAATATGACAGGATGGTTGAGATCAAGGCTATGGCCACGGTTAGTATCTCGCTCTTTCACTATTATTCATTGCTGTTCTACTAGTGTTTCAAAAGCTTCTCAGAAAGAAATGGCAAAGCCAATGCTCGCATGACAGCTTGGTTCTAGAAACAGTTTCGGTTGTCATAAAACAATTTTCACTTTTCTAAGTTCTTGAAAACATATTTGTTAAGTAAACATGAGAAGTTTCTTTGGAGTAAAAATACTAAATGAAGGTTTATGTCTCATCAAGATCATGAAAGATCCTTTCCTTTTTGTTTAACAAACTCCCCTGGTTTATATCTGGAATAAGAACAATGAGACACTAAAAAAGCAATCTTAGTTTTCAACTATAATTTCCTTATGTATTTGGACTATCAGCATTCTCAAATGAAATTTAAGGACCAAACTATGGAAACTTCTGGAAACTGAAGGGAGCATAGATTTTCAGTTGGCCAAATTTAGCTTTTATGTTCATAAACCTGCCGTGCAATGTCTTGTTACCGTTGCTCCTTTTAAAATACCATCTCTATGATTTTATTGATTCTTGCTTTCATCTTGATTGTTACAAACGTGCTCTGTTGCTTTAGGACTTGGAGCTGCAGGCGAAAGTAACAAACAAATGCTTCTTTGACGTGGAAATTGGGGGAGAACCTGCTGGTAGAATAGTAATAGGCCTCTTTGGAGATGATGTTCCAAAAACAGTTGAGAACTTCCGTGCTTTATGCACAGGCAAGCTTTCTTCATAGAGTTTAATATAAAGAGGCGCTATTTTCTCGAACAAGACTTTTTGGTATGGTGCATGCCACTCTTTAACTTGTAAAATTCTCGTGCAGGTGAAAAGGGATATGGCTTCAAAGGATGCTCCTTCCATCGTATCATTAAGGATTTTATGATCCAGGGAGGGGATTTCACTAGAGGAAATGTGGGTTCTCTTGCTCTCTGAGTGCGAAAGAGGAGGAAGGAGGGAGGGGAGGGTGTTGCCAGGGTGGATGAAAATTATTTCAGTGCTCTTGTGTGGCGAAGCGTTTCTCTCATGAAAGTTTTTTTTTTTTTCTTTCTTTTGGCTTGCAGGGAACTGGAGGAAAGAGCATCTACGGTTCAACTTTTGAAGATGAGAACTTTGCATGTATGCCTCCTTCATTTTAACCAAGAACTAGCTCTGATAGTGCAAGCATTTCAAAATTGATTTCCTTGTGTCTTTACCTTGGTTGCATTTGTCTGATAGATGGGTGACGAGTTATCTGAGAAGCATTTGTTATATGCTGCCTTGTTCTATTTGCAGTGAAGCATGTCGGACCTGGCGTACTGAGCATGGCTAACGCTGGCCCTAACACTAATGGGAGCCAATTTTTCATATGCACTGTAAAGGTGATATTGCTCAAGCGATGACTAGTATTTCCCTTAGCAAAGTCTTGAACCACGTATTCAGAACATAGCAATACCACACGGCCACATTTCTGACAGTCTCTCTGACTTTCACCTCTTCATCCAAAGTGCAAGGAAGGATGCTGATCTCTTGATGCTTCTATGCTGACTGCCTTGTCTCATTATTAGTTTCGTGAACATGACTACTTGAACATTTTAAGGGCTTTTTTTACATTACTCTATCCCATCTGTCCTTCAATATTATATCTCGATGATTGTTGTCAAAGTTCGACTATGAGGTGATTTGGTTGAAGTATGCAGAGTTGTACTACTACTGAGAGTTTCCTTTATCTAACAAATTTTCGTTTCCTGTATTCTTGTTAGACTCCATGGTTGGACAATCGCCACGTTGTGTTTGGACATGTCGTCGACGGACTGGATGTCGTGCAGAATCTTGAATCTCAGGAGACAAGTCGATCGGACGTGCCTCGGCAGCCATGCAGAATTGTGAACTGTGGGGAACTTCCCCTAGATGGTTGATTCACATGAGCTGGCTTGTTGCAATGCGGAGCACAAATTTTGGTAATGTGTTCCGGTTTTGTCAAGTTTCATGCGACAGCTCTTCGTTGGGTCAGGATTTTTTAACTGGACGTTCATGTATGCTTACAGACTCCATTGGTGATTCTGACTTCAGTGGTAGCCCATGAAATTTGGGTTGTGTTAGAATTCTTTCGTCAAGGAAAGTGAATTTTCAAATGACCCATGATTTTACTTGCACACGACTCTGATACTGCAGAGTGCGAAGTCTTTTGAGGCTCTAATGCGATACTCTCAATGCTCGGACACTTCTCATTGGCTTGTCCGCTGAAATGTTCACACTGGTGTATGTTGACATAGCAGATGGTCGTCGATTTTGATTCTAAATATGGAGGATGTGTTGTGTTAATCAAACTTCCCGACATTGGAGTAGACAGGATCGAACTGGCGGATGGGGCCGATGAAGTGGAATTTCATTAGTTAAGGAACTTTGAGCTATCCTGGGGGCAGAATTGAGCTGTTTGTTCTCAGCTTGCTGACTCACGTGGGCGGCTAAATTGAGTCTTGGGGAACCCTGTAACACGAGATATGATCGTCATGGAATGCATAAGCCAAGCCCCAACTTAGACAGATCTTTTAATTCTTTATTTTAAAGTAAAAAGAACAGCGACGAGCAATCAAACATCGACAACCCCTCTAGAAGTTTCACACCTTCAATAGGAATGTGTAGTTGCCGTATAACTATTACTCATCTTGAGTGAGTTCATGATCAAAATAATAAGTTGTAGTCGGAACTATAACGCAAGAGTTGGAGGTTGGGTCAGAGTGATTTCTGTGTTTGGTACACAAATCCAACTAATACCACAGAGGAACAAAGGGCGATTGGATGATTCGAGAAAATTGGATGATTCGAGATAATACGTTGAAGGGAAATTCCAAACTACTAGGGAGAGAGTTTCAACCAACTCGATAAATACTTTTGATGATTAGAATGCATTGATTTAGAAAATATAATTGTTACAAAGTGTAAGTTTGATCGATCAGTTAAAACTTTATTTTGTTCTTTTTCTCATTTTCTATGAGGTTTATAATCCAATGTAGCTTTCATTCGACGTGGAGGATTCAAAATTAAATCATACAGTAAACACGACCCTGATGGCTGTCCTCTTTTTGTGTGATTTTTGTCATGTAAACTTTTTTCAGCTCGGTCAAAAAAATTGAAAATGCAAATCGTGAAGGACCGAGATTCTGTACGAAACCGGATTTCAGGTCAATAGCCAAAAGAGAATTGAATTCTGGTCCTTTTTTTTTTTCTTGGGAGGGAGAGAGAGAGAAAATTAAATTAACCGAAAATGCAAATTGGGTCGGGTCACCGACCCGACCCCGGGTCGCCGGTTCCAAACCGTCAAACCTACAAATACTCTGGCCTGTCTGTCTCCTCACCTTCGAACTTTCATGGCGGAGACGAACACCACGTAGCTCTCCTTCATGCTCGGACGGACGCCTGATTCGGAAGCCACCCCCCTCGAGCGCCGCCGCCGCGCGTCTGTCCCCGTCGGTCCATTCGCAGCTCCGTTGTCCCGTCGATGTGAATGATGGCCTGGCTGAAGGACCTCAACCGGCTCGCGCACGGCCTGTCCCTCGTCGCCAAGGAGGCCGCCAAGCGCTCGCCGCTCGTCGGGACCGCTCGGAAGGGCGACATCGAGGGGCTGATCCGGGCCGCCGCCAAGCAAGCCCTCGTTTCGGCGACGGACCTGTCGGGCCTCACCAAGGGCAAGGTCCGCGACCTCTCCAAGCCTTCGCCGAGGCCGAGGGAATCCGTCGTTTACTTCGATAGTTCGGCCGAAGCGACCCAATCCGGCGGCGATACAGAGCAAAAGCAGCTGGTCGATGATGCGGAGGTTGCGCGGGCGAATGATCCTGGTCGTCGAAATTTGGCGGATGGGAATGCGGATAAAACGGGCAGTTCTGTAAAGGAATCAGACGATCGAGGTGTTTCGGATGGGAGTCAGTCTCATGGCTTAGCTGAGGAGTCGAAGGAAGCGAATGATCCTGGTCGTCGAAATTTGGCGGATGGGAATGCAGATAAAACGGGTACTTCTGTAAAGGAATCAGACGATCGAGGTGTTTCGGATGGGAGTCAGTCTCATGGCTTGGTTGAGGAGGCGAAGCAGGCGAATGCGGTGGATGTAGGAGGTGGAGAGAATGTGGTGGCGGTGCCGCCACTGCCCACGAAAAGGCGGAAGCCGAGGGAAAGGAGAGTCCCTGCGACGCCTTTCTCGCGAGCGCTTGGGTGAGTATACTCGGCTCTCTGCAATTTTTTATGGTTTGCTTGTGTCTTGATTTCATTGTGTGTAGGAGCTGTCTTTCTTCATCGGTCGCCTTTTCATACCTTTCAGTTGACTGTGTAATGTCAGAGTTGAAATTGTGGGGAAAGTGCTACGGGTTCTAGGCTAACTCCTCCTGAGTGATTATCGCCTTTCAATGAATTTGACGACTTTAGGGGAGCTGAAGATAGTTTTGACAGAAACGATATTAACAGAGGTGAACTGTAGGACTCTTGCTTACAGGACAAAGGCCCTTAGGCAATTCAGATTCCATGGCGATCGATGTCCATTTAAGCATGAAATTTGGTGTATGAGGTCCTGCGTAAAGTGTCGTGACTGTAATTTGTCTTTCTTTTGGATGAAATCTGCAACTTACTGGAACACATAGATGGTTAGGCCTCTGCATGTTGTAGAAAGCATTGCCATCTATCTCTGGACGAACTGGACCAAACAGCACTTTAGAGAATTGTTTTGGCATCTATTGCATGTCCCTCTGAGAAATGCCGATGCATAATCCTAGCAATTCTGACATGTAGATAGTGTTTTACTTATGACCAGGGTTGGGGTTATAGATGCATCTCTTTTAAGCTTTGAATGTTAACTTTTGAACTGTGTGAATTGATCTTGTGAGTCCTAACTTAAATCCTATAATTGCTTAAGGTTTGCTGGTCTAGGTGCTGGTCTCGCATGGGGAACCATTCAGGAATCTACCAGGAGGCTCGTCTATGGTAGACCGCAAGAACAAGACAAGCAATCTGCTCTCTCTCCTTTTTTAACCGAAAGCAATGCGGAACGCTTGGCTATTGCTCTATGTAGGATGCGTGGGGCCGCTCTTAAATTGGGACAAATGTTGAGCATACAAGATGAGTCTCTTGTGCCTGCCCCGGTACTATAGCTTTCCATTATGCTTGGCTGTTGCTTTGTCGGTTCTTATAACAAACTCATGTTCTATACACTCACACCAAAATAGTTTTGCATTTTGTTCACACATAGATTTTGGCAGCTCTGGACATTGTTCGTCAAGGAGCAGATGTGATGCCGAGAAGTCAGCTCAATCAAGTCTTGGATGCTGAATTAGGTTCTAATTGGTCATCAAAATTGAGTAGTTTTGATTATGAACCACTAGCTGCAGCAAGCATTGGCCAGGTCATCAAAATTGAGTAGTTTTGATTATTTCCATATGTTGTCTCTAAGTTTGAAACTTCTGCTTTCTTCATGTTATTGTTATTGTGTTTCTGAATCTCTGGAGGATCAAGAGTGAGCTTCCCCTCCCAGATATTATGCAACCTTCATATTTCACTTAGCAACATCTATTTTTGTTAAGACGCCTTCTTTTGGATTTTTTTGCTGATTCTGTCTTCTTTATCATTGGTCTCGTGTTTATTCCGCTTTTCGAATGCCATGTTAGCTTGTTCTCTCATGCACATACATTTCCACGCATCCTCTAATTCTTATATATATCCCTTGAAAATTTTTCTTGTCTAAAACCCACACTGCTCTAATCTTGCATGACGTATTCCACAAGATGGATAGCCCTCCTTGTCTAGGCCCAATAATCTCGTGCTTACAGTTCTTTGAATGATTTCAGGTTCATCGAGCTGTCACGAAGGATGGCCTGCACGTTGCAATGAAAATTCAATATCCTGGTGTTGCAAATAGTATTGAGAGTGACATTGAGAATGTAAAACTTATTTTGGATTATACGAATTTGATTCCAAAAGGACTTTATCTCGACAGGGCTATGAAGGTAACTAAGTGTTTGTCTTCATTTTCTTTGTATCCACATCCCTATACTGCTGGGTGTGTTTGGGAGGACCTTTGTCCTTCTTGCACCACTGCTAGAACAAATCATTATCTTTAATTAAGTGCTTTTGTTTACCTAAGGATAAAACGTGAGATGTTGATTTGAATGGAGTCTGCAGACTCTTCTTTTGATTCTTAATAAACCCATTACTCTAGGAAACCTAGAAGGTTGACTATCAACATATAAAAAGTGGAATTGCAAAATCAGGGGGTAAATTTATTCCCAATACTTCCGCAGGTGGCTAAAGAGGAATTGTCTCGTGAATGTGACTATGAACTAGAGGCAAGTAATCAAAAAAGGTTCCGAGACCACCTATCTGGCACGAAAGGGTTTTACGTGCCAATGGTGTTGGATGACATTTCAAGCAAGAGAGTTTTGACTTCGGAGCTTGTTCAAGGTACTATACTTATTATGAATGACTACTCTGATGGTGTACTGTAGCAGTTCAGCAGTTAGTACTTCTATTGTTGATGGACACAACCTTCGTGGCTGCTTGTTCAATTTTAGGAGAATGGGAGCAAAATCATTGTGAGCAGAAGCGGGACATAAAACGATGAAACCTCAATTTTGAATACATTGGTAAAACACAGGATATAGAAAGTATGGGGAGGAAACTAGATGAAAGAAATTTTCAGCATTGTTTTTGTCTACACCTTATGTGCTCACTGATATGGAGTATGCAGCAAACTAGAATGCTTCGTTGTGAGAAATTAAGAAATGGATGAAACTGATGCTTAAAGAGCTTGATCTGAGGTTTTTGGAGCTCTATATTTTCATGCTTAGTGCTAGAATACAATGTGGATTGGATAGGACAGACCTTAAAATCTTGTCTGTGGAGATGATTAGCTGATTTTTAAGGTAATTTTGATCGAATACAGAGAACCTAGACTAGTATTTGAAGAAATTTATTAGGTAGATTCTTCATATTCTTATTACCATCTTCATGAAAGGTACTTGGGAGAAATTTTGCCAATGATGAAAACTACTGCTGATGTAACTGGTACTGCACAATATGGCAGAGCTGCAGAATAGCAAAATCAGTGTTTCAAGGTGTCAATCATTGTAGACTTGTCTTTTGTGGAAGCTCCTTGCACGGTGTTGTTGCTTTTCTGCTGAAGCCAAATGCTTCTACTGGTTTGTACAGCTATAGTGGCCACACAATGTAAATTTCAAGTCAATGTGGCGATTGTATAGAGTTTCGTTGAGACTAAATCTTGAATTTCAGAGTGTTTTTGGGATGTAATTTTCAAAATAGCTGCTTACACTGTCCTAACTGTACTATATATCATTGTACTTCCTTTTGCTGGACTAGAATCGAATATTTTCTCTTTTTCACATTTGGCTACCGACTGTCATTAGATAGGTGAAGCTTGATTGGAGAAGTATTGGAAGTAAACACTGCCAATGACATAATGATAAGTTTTCTATGTGGCAGGTGTTCCAATTGATAAGGTGGCATCACTGGATCAAGAAACTCGTAATTATGTTGGGAAGAAGTTGCTTGAAATCACCTTGATGGAGCTATTTGTCTTCCGTTTCATGCAGGCAAGCTCTTCTTTAGTAACCTCTTTTGTTTCATCCTTGATATATGTTCAAACCTAGGTTCACCAGATACTTTCCCTACACACACACACTCGAGTTTGTTGTCTTTGAAGCTAGAACTTTGTGCCGAATGATAAAGAAGGATGAACATTGTGCCTGACTGATAAAAACTGTTTCACTGGTGAGTTAGAATTAACTTAAAGAGCGCCATTGATGATGGGAGAGAATTTTGGTGTGCCTTGACATGGTGAAGTTCATTCCTTATGAAGTCCCGCTTCTGTCTGGCCTTCTCATTACAATTACCTCCGCTATAAAACTTGGCTACTGGCAATTTCATGTACAAAGCTTATGTTGCGGGAGGCCATCATAGTTGGATCAAGCAGTTGCTTGGTTTTCAGTAACTTTTGGATAGTCTTCTGTCTGTAGTCAATTAAAACACACTCTTGAATTGTTTCATTCTCCAGCCAGCCTGGCAGAAACTTTATGTGATTGTTCATAGAGTGATCCCTCCGTACGGCTCTCTTTGAGAGTCATCCTGCCCCAGTGATGAGGGTGAGAGCTCAGTCATGTCAGGAGTTTTATTGACGAACTTTCTGTTAAATGATTTGCTCTTGTCATCATTTGCTTATAAAATGCTTGCCTGATGCAGACTGATCCTAACTGGGGCAACTTTTTGTATGATGATGCTACAAGAACAATCAATCTTATCGACTTTGGAGCAGCTCGTGATTACCCTAAGAGTTTCGTGGATGACTATCTACGCATGGTGAATTCACTGTTTCTCCCTTGACTTTTCCTTTGTTCCTAAAATTATATGCTGCATGACACATAGCAGGAAATCCACAATTGCAATCTGTTGATGTCAAAGGTCCAAGTAAACCTTGGCATCATCATGCGGCTTCAAGTGATTTTTACTCATGCTATGAGCTTTCAACAAGAGTCATTAAAATGTGCTTGCTGTTAATGCCAGAGTTTTTAACTGGGATGAGATCTATTCACTTGAGTTTTGAGATTCATTCAAACTACTTTGATGAATGCTACCCCACTTGTGAAACACTGCTAGAATTGCTGCATTGATTTGTAGGAATGACCTTCTTAAAGTTGCATGAACTAAGCGACTTTCTCTTAATGCTTAATTAGGTCGTTGCCTGTGCAAATCAAGATAGAGATGCGGTCATTGAGATGTCCCAGAGACTCGGGTTCCTCACAGGAGATGAGTCAGCTGTCATGTTAGATGCTCATGTTCAGGGTGGCTTTGTGGTTGGACTGCCATTCTCAAAGCCTGGCGGTTACGACTTCCAATCCACTAACATCACTCAAAGCATTTCAAACTTGGGGGCGACCATGTTGAGGCACAGGCTTACACCGCCACCTGATGAGGCCTACAGTCTCCATCGCAAGCTTTCAGGCACTTTCTTGGCTTGCATCAAGCTTGGGGCAGTTGTGCCTTGCAGAGAGTTGTTGTTTAAAGTGTACGAGCGCCATCAGTTTGGTCATGAAGACGATGGCAGCGCGATGTTGTCGGGCGGCTCAATCTTTTGAAGCACAATTCTTTTTTATTCTTGCATTTATGTAATGATTCTTTTTGTGCAATAATTATGGGATGCAATCCTGTCCCAAGTCTTTTGTATTAGGAAATAGTTTTCCTCTTTCGAGCAAGCCGTCAAGTTGGCATCGCAGACCAGAGCTACAATAAATTTTTCCAGCTTATCATGTCAGGTATGATTCTCCCCCCAATTTATTTTTCAGGGGTGAATGATGTTATTCAGTGTTACGAACTACACAGGTGTAGAATTCCTTGTATGTTCCCAAGTTCCATTTGACTTTGGTCAATATCTCTGTTTGGCATATTGAAGAAGGAAAATCTGGTTAAAAGAGAAGAAAATGCTACTGACATATTGTATTGAAGAACAACAGACCTGCCGAGTCGAGTGATGCAGATCCGGACGCAAGAGTTTCGCTAATCTAAAAGGTAGCTGTTCGATTTTAAGCGTTTGATTGGAATTGTGATTTTAGGGTGCGCATGGATCAGATGGGTCCCCTATAGAAGAAAAGGGTTTGGACGTACGTATTACAGGAATGTTTAGGTCATCGATGCCGCCGTAGAACGCGTCCAGGAACAGATGAATGCCTTCATTCTGTTTTCTGCCTAATTCTGCCAGCGATAGCGACAGGCCTTTGCATCGACCAAACCCATCGCAAAATTTGTATTAAGTCAAATTGAAAAAAAAGTAGGGAGTCTTGTCCGAACACGGTACTAACTGCTCGGGTTGCACAATTATGGATCGAACGGCCGAAAAGTCATCATCATGGGTCGATTTCCCACGAAACCCACTCAGAGTTCTGAACTCCAATGAAGAAATTGTGACACTGAAAGTTGAAAATTGTAGTGGGAGCGAAAGAGGGAAAGACAAAGCTAATTTGAATTTCGATTATTAAAAAATGATGGATCTAACGTGAATTAACACGAGCTAGTAGCATCCGAGGGCTCAAATATAATTTAGTGCCCATGTTGCGTGACATCCGCTACACACATCCAATTCACGCTAGTTCGAGGCATATCGAGTGCGGCCATTCAGACAGATCCACATGGCGTCTGGTTTCCTAATGCATCGGCAGCGCCATGCTAAGGATTACACGAGTGACGAATAGAGAGAGAGAGAGAGAGATTATCAAATGAATTCGGAGAAGACGACACGGGTTCTCTTCTCTGTGCATAACGCGATCCTTGTTCACACGAAGAACGCTTTTTTTTTTCTCTTTTTTTATCGTTTTCCAGTTCCGTCGCACTCCAACGAAAGCTTTGTACATGAATGCAGTCGGCACCCCTCGCCATCACATTAGCAATTAATAAAACAAAACGGGAAATCTCTTTTTCAGCCGAGGAAGCTGATGAAGCTTTTTTTTTTTGCCTTTTTTCCATTTCTTGAGGTCGCTTTGGGGCGTGAATTACCACCGTCTCCTCCTATTAAGAAAGGCAGAATCCAGGAATTATAGCCAGCTCCAATGTTTTGGAAAGAGACTGCATTCTAGACATGTCATTTATTAAGTTTCCAAATGGAAAAGGGAAAAAAAGAAAGGAAAGAAATCACGCCGCGATGAGAGTATCGAAGTAGCGACAACCACGCCTCGGGCTTGTGGCCTTCTCTTTTCCCCCCATATAATAACCCGCCGAGGAATGATTGTGTCCCGGTCGCGAGTGAGGCGCTAGCTAGCAGTGAAAAAAGTGCCCAGGAAAGGAGAGTTCTTTGGGTTCTTGAGAACCTGCAGCAGAGAGAGAGAGAGAGAGAGAGAAGCGAGAATGGAGCTGAACCTGAGAGGGGTGACGGTGGCGTTGGGATGGTGCCTGTGTTTCGTTTTCGGGTTTGCGTTGTGCAGATCTGGGGAGGGTCTTCAGGATTTCGGGGAAAGAGAGGGGCTTCTCTCTTACCTGGGGCGCGGTGCGGTCTCGCCCGCCGCGCCGCAGCCTGTCCTGGTCGGCCTCACTCTCATTGAGGGTGCTGCCGCCAAAGGAGCTGGTACTTTCTTAGATTTTCTTGACCCCATTTTTTTAATGATTTTTTGCTCGTGAGTGGTGTAGGAATTGTGGTTAAGAATGTCGGTGTTTCTCTGTATATTGTGTCTGGGTTCGCTTCGTTCGTAAGCAACTCATGGGTTTACAAGATTTTGGTCTTTCTTGTTTGTTGAGGCGCATTATTTTGTGTCCCCGGGTTTAAAATCTGTTCTCGCTTTTCAAGATATTGATTATCGTGCACATAACTAGGACGGGCTGGCGCGTTATTTCTTGGAGATTTTATTTTGGTTGATCCACTTTTTTATTCCCATCATCCTCGTGCAATTGGGTCGTTTTCCCTTTTTCGTTTGAGCTCACTGTATAAAGACAAGATTTTCCTACTATTTTTGGTGTTTTTGATAATATTGGAAGCTGAAAATTGATGTTTGAGGTTCTTATTTATTCTTGTTCTGCAATGTTCAGTATGCTTAGATGGTACATTGCCCGGTTATCATCTTCACCCTGGCTCCGGATCTGGTGCAAACAGTTGGCTCGTCCATTTAGAGGTTTGTTGAATAGACTTCGTGTTATATGATTCAAAAGAGCGTACTTAAGCTAGTTAATTTTGCAAACTTATATCTTCTGTTCTGCTCGGTTTTCTTACTCGGTTCTTCACAGTTCTCCGCTTCTTGATTCTTCGTCTCTCTGCACTTTCTGGAAGCCATTTTATGTTGTCCTTCATTGATGCAGGGTGGGGGATGGTGCAATACAGTGAGGAATTGTGTTTACAGGAAAACTACTCGTCGTGGTTCATCAAAGTTTATGGAGAAGCAATTACCTTTCACAGGAATATTGAGTGATAAACCTGAAGAAAACCCTGGTATTTGAAGTCTATTGATGATTCAATCTGTCTCCAAACGACTTTTCGCTATAGTTTATTCAAATTCGAAATGTCATATTGAGCGATTGTGCTTTGCTGGCAGATTTTTTCAATTGGAACAGAGTAAAGGTACGGTACTGCGATGGGGCTTCTTTCAATGGAGCAGGCCAGGATGAGGTTGGTCGGAAGATTTTAAGTTTTTGTATTCTCTATTGTTCCGTAGAAATGATTACTGCTGTTGTCTTAGTATACAGTCATAAGAGTCTGCATCATAGGCCAGCTTTAAATGATTCATGAGCACACCTGCTCCTGTGTGGCCCGCCGGCACATTATAGCGGAACTTTCAATCATCTCCCTGTATACATTACCTCCTCTAGCTGCATTCTAATCCTTAGGAGGCAAGTCATTGATTACTGCCGAGTGCAAGTACAACTCATGTGTTCATGGCACGCTCATTAAAGTGTGCGTTCATTCATGGGTGTGTGTGTGTTTTCTAAATCAAAACGTAAAAGCAATTTAACTTTTTGGGAGTTTACCTGAAATTTTTATTATCATTTCAGGCTGCGAAGCTCTACTTTCGAGGACAGCAAATCTGGTTGGCGGCAATCGACGAGTTGATGTCCAAGGGAATGAAGAATGCTGATCAGGTTTTTGAGACTTTCTCCAATTGTTTTCAGCCTTACTCAGCTTCAGTCAATTCATCCTCAGATTCTCGCAGGCTCTTCTTTCTGGATGCTCTGCTGGGGGTCTAGCATCAATATTGCACTGCGATGAGTTCGGCAACTTATTCCCAAAGACTACCAAAGTGAAATGCCTAAGTGATGCGGGGATGTTTCTTGATGCGTATGAAGCTCTCTTCTGGTTCTTAAATGTCTTCATCAAATGACTTGGAGTTTTTGTTTTGACTGAGAATCTTCTTTCGCAATGCAGAGTAGATGTTTCTGGAGGCCGTGCTCTTCGGGATATGTTCAATGGTGTAGTCACCTTGCAGGTTGCATTTCACTGCTCCTTGACATTTATAGTAGCTTTCCTTTATGGATTATTTGTGACTGATGCTAATGGATTTTACAAGAATTCTTCATTTGGGGCTAGTCTAGATGTTAACTTAATGGGTGTGGTAATTTATGCTAGTATTCTCTATGTCAGTTTGGGTGATGAACAATTGAATAACTTTGTCATCTTTGCATATCTCAGTTTTCCAATTTTATAATTCCGGTTTACTGTTTTAGGATGTGAAAGAAAATCTGCCTAGTACCTGTACCAGCCAACTGGATCCAACTTCGGTACTCTTCTCTTAATTTCTGTACTTACTATGGAAAATTTCAGCATTTTTGCAGATTAACCCTAGCTTACTCTCTCTCTCTCTCTCTCTCTCTCAGTGCTTCTTCCCGCAGAATTTGGTTGCAAACATTAAGACTCCGCTGTTTCTTTTAAATGCCGCATATGACGCGTGGCAGGTAAGCTTGTCTTGTTTTGTATATTCTTCCCTGTGGTAACTGTACTTTTTTGGTCGGTTGTGGTAACTGTACTTGGTAAACCTGTTTTTAGTATTGCATTTAGTTCTGAGAGGGCCATCATATGGTTCAAACGGCGATGCTGTCAATGAAGTTGAACCAGTAGTACTCCTCTGCTACCTTGAACATTCAAGAGGCAGAGATATATGAAAATGTATAAAACATAAGTTAGCGATTGAAGATGCACGGTTTCAACTGTTTTTCTTTTTTCACTGGTAAAATTAAAACTGGGTTACTGCGCAAAGGAGCGGTTATTGAACATCTCGTAAAATTAAACACTGCCTACTCTTTTGGAGTGTTAAATCCATGTCTTGGCACGGTTGCTCTCCTGGCCCCTCTGTTGCTGAAAAAGACTCGTTTCTTGAAATGTTTTCAACAGGTCCAAGAAAGTTTGGCTCCACGGTCAGCTGATCCTCAGGGCACTTGGTCTGAATGCAAAATGAACCATGAACGTTGTAATTCATCACAGATAGAGTTCTTTCAAGGTGATTTGATTTGTTTATGTGGTCTAATACATTGAGGCAGCCTTCGGATACTTAATGGGTTCTTCCCTTTTGTCCATTTGATAATATGCAGATTTCAGGAACCAGATGCTCGAAGCAGTACACACTTTCTCGAGGTCTGATCAAAATGGTTTATTTATCAATTCCTGTTTTGCTCATTGCCAGTCTGAGAGACAGGACACATGGTTTGCCAGTGATTCTCCCCTTATTGGAAAGAAGGTATGATAAGCAAGCGAACATCTTTAGGAATGTAACAATATGCCCTAATTCGTATGCAGGAGGTGCCATGCAGACTTGAGATTTTCCTTGTTTCTTTATGGGAGGGTCGTTAGTTCTCACATGAACGTTGCCGAGAGGCCGTACCTTCCAAATGCATTTAATTAATTTTATGTGCATTCACATCCCGATTCTCTTCTCATGCAGGGGGTTGCAGAGTCCGTAGGAGACTGGTTTTTCGATAGAGAGACTGTTAAAGCCATCGATTGCGCTTACCCCTGTGACAAGACCTGTCACAATCTGGACTTCACTCGCTAACTTACTAGGGTTCTCTCTGATCGATTCTCTCCCTATTAGCGATTTCTGAAGACTGCGAGATTGGTTAAATAAGGTGTTCATGCTAAATTGGCAGAGCAACGTCTTTATATATGACAGAAACATAGAAGGAATTATTACCAAGGAAGACTCAGACGAAATCGGCAAATTCATTGCGAGTTCTCTGAATTGTTATTATTGAACTCGAGAACTCAAGACAAAGTCATGTTGGATTCCATTCTTGTGCGTAAAAACAAGATTTGTTTCTTCTAAAACAATGTTTATGCTTTTGTCACTTGGTCTTAATTAAGTAGCCTTTTTCAGGGATCCAAGCAAAGGACTTGGATTCGCATGCCATCTGCTCATGGCTCCTCTTGAGGAGCAGTATGACCTATATATATATTTACGATCACTTCTCTCGCCGCATCATCCGGCAGATTCCAAGTCCCAACGTGGCGCGGAGGGTTCGTACAAAACCAGGATGAAATGCATCGCGGCATCATTAATCAGAACTCACTTCGCAATCGAGATGGAAGTATATGGAACAATTTGATTTCTATGCCCACGCGGACAAAAGACAGGAAACAACACATCCCGACCCGACTATACAGACATTCCGAACCTAACAGAAGTTTCACCTAAACTCTACGGGGAGGAGCAAAAATTTCATTAGGTCGATGATTGGTCTGGCATTATGCATTGTTACGAATGAGGATTTGTGAATGCATCTATCTCCGAACGCATGACAGTACCACCCCCCCTAAAAAGACAAGTCTCTGCAACCAGCGGTCTACCGTTACAAAATGCCTATTCCTCGTTCCAACGGCTTTTCTTTTCCAGTGATAGGAATTCCTCTTGTGGGTACGATTCAGCTTCCTAAGGAATGAATTATCGTCAGTCTACGTTTGCTTATCTCGTTCCATAGCGCGTCGTTTCAGGACGCCGTCTCTACCTGCTAGCCTCACAAGTCAGTCAACAACGCATACCCAAAACCGTCCATCCACCCACCCGACAGTCTCACCCTTTCTTTAGATTTTCGGAAATCCGTTAGGTGCTGTCACGCTCCCCGAGACCGAATTGGAGAATCGCGACGCCTGTCATCTTTTTTTCCCCTGGTTCTCCACCAAGATCAGATCATCGCTCGCCCAGACGAGTTTCCGATTCTCTCGGGAATCTGGAAAAAGGGCACGCGATTCCGAGAATCTTTCGGCCTAGTGAAGCTCCCGAGAATAGAAAAGACCCTTCGCTCTTTCCGGAATCCAGCCAAAACAAAAGGGGCAGAGGAAGAGAAACGCAACGAGAGGTCATGTTTTCTTTTGGGTCCGAGGAATGATCGCTCGAATCGCCACCACCGGTCAATGAGCAAGACCCAGAAAAAAGGATCGATCTTTCACCTACACGAATTCTTATTTGTATTCACAGCCGATCAACATGATAATATATGTACAAGAAGTGATGAACAGTGATGAGTGATAATCGACAACCTCGGGATCGCCAAAGACCCCCTGAAGACCGCACCAGTCCCTGGAAACCCAAGTCCAAAGGACTGCTGCTGAATAAAAAGGAAAACGCCACGCCAAAGCTCTGGCGAATTCAATCCCCCCCCTAAAAAGCGAAAGATGTTCTCTTCCTCTTGTGGAGAGTAGAGATCGAAGGACCCTCTCCCTCGATCTCGACCATCCACGAATGAAAAAACCGAAAACAACGAAAAAATTTAGAGAGGAGGAGGAGGAATTTCAAGCCGGAAACGGAAAAACTATGATAGAAAATGATCAGCCAAGTGCAAAAATAGAAAAAAACTCAGTTGCCGTGCCGAGACGTGGATGCGATCGCCACCGCCTGCGCCCAGACCTTGAGCCGTGCCTTCACATCGCGCGGGTCGTCACCTGCAAGCGCGTCCAATTTCAAATTGTACGTCGATTTAGACATTCTGAGGTATAATCTAGCCTTGCTCGTTTCGAAAAAGAGAACGGCTTCGACCGATGGGTGCTTACCGGGACTGGAGATGCGCCAATTGGCGATGGGAGAGTTCCCGCCACTGCTCGTGTCGAGCGGGGATCCGGAGATCGAGAGCCGGGTCGGCACCTCCACCATCCGCTCGTGCTCCAGCTCGAACCCCAGGTCCCGGCACGCCTTCACCTCCTCCAGGTCCATGCACAGGCTCCTCCGCCCTCCCTTGGGCCTCGTTATCACCATCAAACCCCCGCCGCCCCCTTCGCTCTCCCCGCTGAAGCTGTAGCAGCAATGCTCGTCCCTCTTGAGCTTCTCGCTCTCCCCGCTGAGGCTGTTGCCGCTCCTCGCGAACCTCTCCCTTATGATCCTCCTCCTCGCGTACTTCCTCGCCCTCCCCGACGCCCGCCCCTCGCTCTCGCTCGCGTACTCCTTCAGCCCCGCCGCCCCCGCTTCGCCGACCCCACCCCGCGGCTCCTCCGCCGCGGCGGCGTCGCCGGGAGCGAGTAGCACTCCGGCTCCTCGTCGGAGTCCGACGTCAGCTCGGCCTCGCCGCCGCCGCCGCGCAGCCGCTCCTTCTCGTCCGAGAGCTCCTCGTCGGCGTCCCCGTCGAAGCTCTCCACGGACAGCTTCGCCAGGTAGCTCGACACCACGGCCGCGGCCCCTCCACCACCCCGCCTCCCCGCCGCCGCCGCCTCCGACGCCGCCGCCGTAGAAATCGGAGTACACGTCCGCCTCGTCCTCGTCGTCGGCGCAGGAGAAGCTGCTGTTGCACACGGACAGCCGGGACAGGTTGCTGCGAGCGTGGAGATAGTGCTGGTCGTCGGCGCCGTCGGAGGACTCGACGTCGTCGTCCGGCACGGAGGAGTGGAGGATCGTCGAGACGGTCTGCCCGGAAGCCATGGCGCCACGGAAACCGCGGGAGATCGAGCGATCGGAACTTCCGACGGAGCGAATCCGCCAATCGATCCGCCGAATACACGCAGAGATTGCGAAGATTCTAGAGAGAGAAAGAGCCGCAGGCGGGAGTGGGAGGTGAGAGTTTGCAGAGTGAGAAGTGGGGAGTAAGGGATATGAACAGTCTTCTTCTTCTTCTTCTTTTTTTTTTTTTTTTTTTTTAAAAGAGAGTTATCAGCAGCATTAGCAGCGTTGGCAAGCGTTGAGTCATCCGTTTTTCTCTCTCCCTCGGTTCTTGATAAGGCGAGAGTTGCAACGGGCTCCGTAACGATCCGACGGGTCGTTTATTTATACGGGGTTCCGGCCCGGGGGATTCTTCCCGGTTTTCCGGTTTTGCCCCCCTCCCCGCGCCAGGTGTCCCTTTTGCGATTCGGTTTTCGGGATCATTTATTTATATCGGTTTTTCGTATTTATATTTTTTTATTCATATTTTCCTTGATTCTTTTTTTTTCCCCGCATCCGGAGATAAATTATAGGAACAAGGAAGATGGATGGGTTAGGTGAGGACCATTCGGAATAGGGTCTCTTTAGCCATAATTTTTGTGTTATAACTCTATGTCACTTGAGATAACCCGACGTTTTTTTTGTGTGAATTATAGCTGGAAGTTCGAATATCATTTGTTTGGATTGGATTGGATGTAGGACGGATCGAGTCGCTCCACCCAAGTCAACCCTAATCATATACATTTGTATATTCCTTCATTCGAATTCGTTCTTAAATCTAGAGAAGCCTGATTCGGAGATATCTGATGAGGACTAAGGAAAATGGGTGCGTTAGGTGAGGACCATCTAGAATAGAGTCTCTTTAGCCATAATTTCCTTGTTATTGACTCCACATCCCCTGGGGTAATCCGACATCTCATGCGCATGGATTATGGCGAAGTGTTCGAATGTCATTCGATCGGATCGGATTGGATACAGGGTGGTGGGTTAGTTTATCAAAGTCGATCCCTAGTCTCGATCCACCTGAATATCCCTTCATTCGAATTCGTTCGCAGATCTGAATATGCCTAATTCGAATGGGGTTCATAAATTAAGGATAAATTGGATGGATTGAGGAGAGCTGGAATGTTCGGATTAAAAATCAAAGCATATCTTCATTTTAATAGTTTAAGTGTTCGGAACAGTGGGCGGCGATATTAAATGTGGGCGATGATGCGGGGTACGGCTGGGGGATTTTGCTTCCGGGAGTGGACGGGCGGGAGACCGGCGAGGCCGGCAGTACAGAGGAGCACGGGAGTGTGCGGGGGAAGGGAAGGGAAGATGGAGACGCGTGCGCACGAGCTCGCCGGACACGACAACATTGGCCCGCACGACGACAATAAATTTGCCTCGCGCGCGCTCTCGTGCCGCTTTTTTCTGGTTTTGGTCTCTCTCTGTCTGCTTGTCTTTCTTTCTGACTCCTATTAATTACGAGGATAGCTATCAAAATCCAGAAAAAAAAAATAATAAATAAATAAATAAATAAAAATATAAAAGCAGGGAAGTCACGGGGATGAGAAATGAGAATGGAGAGAGAAAGGACTCTTTTTCGAAATTGTAGAGGATACTCATGTTAATCGAAATATCTTGATTTGGATGAAGTGTTTTGAAAGATTTTATAGGATTATCATCAATTGTTCTTCAAAAGTAAGCCGTTCGATAAATACATGATTTATTATTTAAATATTTAAATATATTTCATACATCTATATAAAACGATTGATCCAATCACTTTATTCGCTTAAATATTAAAATATCTCACGTGTCATCGTCTGCCATTCTCATTCAATCTATATCCTTAGGTGCATAGGAAACAATGACATAACCACATCACATAGATATAGGTAGAGATTCTAACCTATGCCGGATTCAAAACCTCACAATTTTTTTTGAACAAATTTTACGACTCCTTGCTTTGAAAACATCAAGGGATGATCAGACGCAATCTTTTCACTCAAATTGCCTCTCTACATATACGATACATTGAGCCTGCCATTTTTATTTTTTTTTGGTCAGTACCCTGCCAATTTGATTGGCGATATATTTATAATTTTTGGTACTGTCGATGAATGAAGTGTAATTAGATAATTTTGTTTTTCACTAATTTAAGGAGGCGTGTTCTAGGAGACCGTCATGATTTACGTCCAAATGACAATCTTAATTAACAAAAAAGGTCGGCACGTGGCGCATTTTTGTTGCGCGGAATTCCAGATCGGAGTCCCAAAACTGCCCCTCCGATGCCGCTCGGCTGGGACCAGGGAACGTTCCAGGACGGGAGGGGCAGTTTCGGCAGCATGTAAGGAGGCCCCCAGGGCCCACGCTCCCTCCCAGTCCCAGTCCCAGTCCCAGTCCCACACCCGCACGAGCCGCACGTGCTGTCTCGGCGCCCGATGACGTCAGCGAAACCGCGTTTTTTCGCTTTTGGGGGCGGGAGCGGGACCCGGGAGAGGGAGACACGTGTCCGCGCCTCCGTTGGCTGATCCGATCCCCCGACCGAACCTGGAGACGATAACACTACTACGACAGGCCCTCGGTGTGTAGGGCGGGAATGCGACACGTCATAGGCCCCGCGGGGCCCGCCGGGCCCCACGTCGCCCATCGTCGCGCGCCACGTCACTTCCCTACTCCCACCCCACCCCCACGTACTGTGCTGTGCTTATCGCGCGCGCCCCCCCGGAGGAGGTGGGTCCCGCCTCGGAAAAAGGAGCAGACGCAGCTTTCCCTTCCCCCACGCGTTTTTCGGCCTTTCGGATATTTTGATGAAAAAAGCGCGCTTGTCTTTTTTTTTTTTTTTTTTTTTTTTTCGGTCGAAGATGAAAAGAGCGTTGCTTGGAAAGTCGCCCATGGACCGGTACATCTCTCCCAACTACATTAAAAAAGGGTGTGAAACCTACCTAGGATTTGATTAACGGAGATGGACCCACGTGGGAAAGGAGTAGGACCGATATCGGGTTAGAAAATTCGGATTTAACTAAGAGGCGAAGAAAGATAATGCGAATTTAAAGAGTATATAACCTCCGTTTGATAATTCAACAGAGTGAATTGAAAACTTAGAGTCGATTTATTTTATAAATAATGAATGATTTTAACAAGTTTCAAAAAATTATTGTGAATAGTTAATATCGTGAAAAATCTCAAATTGATAACAAATTTACCATTCATTAAATTTCGTTGAATTTGATTGATATTACAAAAGACCACAAATCAATACACCTGTGATAAAAAGAAGGTAAAATCTCATATTGGTGCACCGTCAAATGTTACATATTATCCAACTCAGCAATTTAACAATAAAATTTAACGAAAACTGACGGTTGATAAATTTATCATAAATTTATCGGTTTTGTATTTTTTATGGTCAAAAATTAGTTTGTTAATCCAAATCATCTTCTTTTTTGTTTGTGTGTTAATTTGACCTTTTTGTTGATTTTATTGTTAGCTTGTTATATTTTAAAAAAAATTGATAAGATAGTTAATTTACAAAGGAATATATGCCTCAGATTTGAAAGTAGATCTACTTTCAATCTAATTGAAAAGGTGATAAGTATTATTATCACGTAAGTATTATTATCACGTTAATAAGGCGTCATGGTTTAAATTATTTAAATAACTTCTACCTTTTCTGAATCTTTAATTATTGAATTTATTAAGTTTTATTTTTCACATTCAAACAGTACAAAATGCCAGGTCAGCATGCCACATCGGCATGCCAATGGTGATGGCTAATAGTACAACTCGATTGCACAAATGATGAAACTTAGATAGAGATATCTCTTGTGAGGTTAATTTCTGACTCGACGAGGTTTACAAAATCATGTGAATTCGAATAATAATCCACGATAATTTCCTTTTCGAACCTCACGGATTCCGTAACTGAAAAACCGGACCGATGTGGAGGTTCATGCCTTATTTAGTTCATCAAGTCGAATATAATCTGTCAAAGTTCGAATTTCACATTATTTTAAAAAACTAAGTGTCAATTGTCGACATCCAGACCAATTTTTTGTTAGAATTGGTGATAGTAGACTTAGCTAATAATATTAGTTTGACAAACAGTAGAAGCTATTGATGAAACAATCGATAATTTGAAGAGAATCAATAACCAAAGAGGTTATCTACAGCAAACATAGTTATCTAGTGATAAAGACATCGAGAAGTAATGGCCAAATAACGATATTCTTTTTTTATATATATAAGCTATTTTAGATAACTAGATAAGAAGAAATTACATAACTTCTTATAATCGTAGGTACCACGGAAGTTATTTGGTTTTAATATAGAATTAGGAAGTTATGTTTTTCAGATTCAGTCATTGTCTATACCCGATGATTATAAGCTTTAAATATCTACGTCATATTCTTTCAAATCCCAAAATCCTGTTTGTAATTTCCAAATAATCGATCGTCGATTAAATTTTAGAATATCGTGACTTTTAGATATTCATCATTTATTAAATTCCAACCTTGCATGTCATCACTCATTGCCGTCGACTAAATTCGGCGAAACTTTCTAATGCCATCACACTTCGTTATTGATTAAATTCCAGCTTCGATGGTACTCCATCGATAAGATTCCCGTCTGAAATTGCCACGGAAACCCTATCCTCTTAATAAAATTGAAAAATGAATTTCCGTAAAAGACATTTCTTCGTCGCCAAGCAAATCCCGGCGAAAAAAAAAATAATAATTATATTTGTTTGTAGGATGGTCCGATAGGAATATACGGCGTATCGATAAAATTTAAAAGATACACGTATATGTATATTTATATGAAGAGACCCACGAATGTGGCTATGATAAACGAATAAATTATTCCCTTCAATCGATTTTTTAAAAAACCCGTGAACAGCGTCTCAACGGGTGTCTCCGGGAACTCTCCTAACTAACATTAAAAACTTTTCGGCTGGGCTTTTAGGCTTTTAGTAAAGCGTGGCCGGGCGCCGACCGCGGATGGCGTTGACCCAGTCGCGATAACACATAACAGGGCCAGGTTTTGTCGAGAGGGCCCGGCGGAAAGGGACGGCTGAGGAGCGAGGAGCAGTCGCGTCGCTTAATTTGCTCGCACGTCTCCGCTTCTGCCATCGAAGATTTCCCCCTTCCCCAGGTACAAGCGGTTTAGATAACGTTTCCCTCAGCATTAATTCGCTGGACCAGTTCATGCAGGTGGCGCCGGCATCCAGCACGAGTGCTGGGAGTGGGTAGTAAAACTTCGGTACCTTTTGGGCGAGGTTCGAGTCTGAGTTCGTCGACATATCTAGTTGTATTTACTCTTTCTCTTTTTTTAAGTAACCCAGGGGACCTGTTAGTGGCGAGTAAACCCCGGGGAGGACATGTAGAAACCACCACCACGTGCCCCTGGGCAAGGCCTCCAGCAACTCTCGACCTTTTGCGAGAGGAAGAACGCTCGCTCCAGCGACGCCACTCTGAGGGGTGGTTAGTTTATATTTACTTTTTTTACTCGAAAGTTTAAGCAGATGAGTTATGAGTTGACTATGATATTCCATGCCACATCAGTTTTTCGGTATGGAATTTCTCTAACATTATCCATTCACATGTGCATTCGAGGGAGAGTCTAGTCCACGCGTCATGGACTCCGGACTGGCCTTTGGGGGACTCGGGCGTGAAAGTCGGGGTTTCAAGCCCGACCTCAACGAAGCTGGGCGCTAGTGCTGGAGCTGAAATTTGATCACCGATGCCCAATTGTATTATGATTTTTAAGAGAGGAAAATAAGTTTTTGGAGTTAAAGCATCGATTTTCTATTGACTATGGAAACATATTTTTGATGACTCGTTTTCCTAAGCAACCCAACCTTGAAAAATGAGCAAAATGTTTTTCAATAATAAATTTTCTGTGAAGTGAATGAATTCCAAAAGTAATTTCATTTTGATCTTCGTTCTGCTTGATATTAATGACGCAAGAATGTGCAAATCCTGGTGTTTACACCGTGCCCAAAATTTGCACTCAAGCGTAAAGAGGTTCATGACCTGAACAAGATCATGACAATACACGACCCACGAGGCGCATTCATTGGAATACCAAGTAAGATCGTCGACGAGTTTCTAATCGGCAGAATCCAAGCGAAATACATAACACGTGACGACGATCCGTTGATGTCCAAAAAAGTTAAAAACCGACTCAAAGAAGATCTACTTGCCAAGAATCAATGCTAAGAAATCGAGTGCGGTCGTAAACCGTCCCTTAAATAGCACTCAAAACGGTTAGACATTTTTATAAGAGAAGATCATAATGCGTAACGAAACGATCCATTTAAGACACGTTTGGTAACTTGTCAAATAATATTTGATTCAATTATGTTATTCTTGGTAATAAATTTGGAACATAAATATAATTTGGTAGATTTTTTTATTCCCAATAATAGATTTGGAACAAAACCAAGACGTAAAAAAAAGTTGCATTTTTGTTATCAGAAATAATTCCAAAATCAAGCGACTCAAATTTCTTATTTCTCTTTTCTCTTATTCCTGTTCTTCTTCTTTATCTCTTCTTCTTCCATCGTTGCTACCGCCAACCATTGTCGTTGGTCGCTAGCGAACGGTTGGGCGAGGTCCAACAAGCTTGCTAGAGGCTTGCCTAGCCACCGACGAGCCTTGCCCGAGCCTCCTCGGCCACTAGCGAGCCTCACTAGATCTAATGAGGCCGAGTCTTGCTAGTGGCTAGGCGAGCCTCACCTTGGCCTCCCTTGGCCACCGATGAGCCTCATCTAGCTAGACGAGCTCTACCGAGCCAAATCTGGGCGAGGCCCCTTGCTTAGCCAAGGCTCAGTCGACAAGGCGTGAGGCTCGATTAATGAGGCACGGCCTTGCCGAGGCTCGATTGATGAGGCATGGCCTTGCCGAGGGTTGGCGAGGTCGCTGACTCTCGTTTAGCCAATCACTGATCATCCCGAGGTTGGTAACTGACCAAAACTCGAAGAAGAAGAGAAATAAAAGAAAAGAAAAAAATTATTAAAAATTTAAAAGAAAATGTTTTGTGGTTTGGATTAGAAATTTTAAGAACAGTATTAAACTCAAATTCATTTCGAGAATAGAAATTTTGGACAGTTACCAAACGCCTTAAAATGCTTAGAAATTGTTTAAAGGAACAGAATAAAAAAAAAAAACATTTCCGATCATAAATTATTTTCGAAAACAAAATGGTTACCAAACACCCCCGTAAAAACACACAAGTGTCACATTCCGAGGCCAAGGAAACTCTCGGCCTCGGAATGACCCGTGGGCTCTTGGCGAGCGGAATTCGCAGTTGTGTTCTACCATTTTGCCTCACACTCTTCACCAGATAACCCCACAGCGCCTTCATCATAAGTGCCACGGTGATGCAGGAGGATTCACGGACCGTGACACAAGAGTGAGCGATTTGCATTTGAACTTCTAAACGCGTTTCGGCCTTATCTCCTAAGTCTTTTTATATTCTTTTCTACTTTCGCTACTTACTTTATTTATCCCCATTAGCTAGTCATCGAGCAAGCGCGACCTCCGAGCACGCAATCCGCCTTCCGATTCAACAAAATTTCATGCAATATCTGCGTCGTTTCCAATCTGCCCCTGTTCGCGCGTCATTGATCGTTGGAATCCTGAAAAGGTTTTCAACTAACCCACCATTTTAAAACCCTCAAACCTTCAATTCGCCAGGTTACCATCGACGTGATCTCATCACCAGAAAGTTTAGAGCTCTCCAACGCGGGATTCGTCCTGGAATCGGGCGACACGAGGCCAAAACCGCAATCACAAGCTAAACCCCACAACATTGTTAACACCGAATGCCGCTGTTCTGACACGGAAAAGAGCAATCCCCTTTTCCCTCCCTCCCTAATTTTTGCGATTGATTATCTCCCCCACCGTCCACTAATCGGACTTTTCTTCGCGATCTCGGGACGATATTGTCATATTTTATAAGTAGCGGGGGCCAAAAGGGAATAAAATAAAAAAGTTGGGGGGGCCCCCGCGAGATCTCCTCCTTCTCCACGGGACCTCTCTGAAATTTTCTCGCGACGTGGCGACGCTTCAGGTGTGTCGGCAGGAGCTTTTGAACGTCGTTCGGGGAAAGAAATTGTAATTAAATTAGGGGCAGCAACGTGTCGGACGGCGATTGGTCGCTGTCGCCCGAAGGAGGCGTCGTTTTGCGAAGGAGCAGTTGTTTAGCTTCTGGAGGAAGATGGTGTTTCGGTTCGGTTGGGCAACGTACGACTCTGGAGATCTTGGACTTGGACCCGGACCGAGTCAAAGGTTGGGGGTTCGAATACGAGGAATGTCTTCGTTTCTTGCTCGTCTTTTGTATCCCCACCTTAAGGAATTACGCGGCGAAATATATATTAAAGTATCGTCGGGGCCATTTCCGACTTGGACTGCACCGATAATTTCGAACTTTGGCGGCGCGGAGGGGAGTTGAGTATTGGAGGGCTCGGAGCCCACTCCATTTTGGGCTTTGGGCCCGTTAAGGCCAGGCTTCTTGAGCCCAGGATCCTGGAATCCGTGCCCGTTCCTTGGCAGCCGAGAAGAAGATTTAAGTATACAAAATACGAAGAAGAAGAAGAAGATATAGATTTAAGTACCGTGTTAGCCGGCGGTTGGGAACCGTGCCATAAGACGTGCTAACACGACAGTGGGCATTTCACCCACCCTTTCTCACCTCAAACGCGAGTGGCTATTATACTATCCTATCCGGCGGTAGCCAGAGCAAGCCCTGACGTGGAGTCTACCTTCTCTACCGAGAACCTCCCAAATTCATTGTCTATCTTTATCTTCCCAACAGAAAAGGAATACGGAGGACAGTGCAGAGACTTCCACCCCAAGGTGGTTATCCCGCCTGTTTCCTCCTTAAGCCTTTTAAGGACATGCCTAGGTCCAAGCCGAGAAGAAGATTTAAGTATACAAAATACGAAGAAGAAGAAGAAGAAGAAGAAGAAGAAGAAGAAGAAGAAGAAGAAGAAGAAGAAGAAGAAGAAGAAGAAGAAGAAGAAGAAGAAGAAGATATAGCTAGAGGAGATTCTAAAATGACTACGGCCTATATCGTTTTCCATTGATTAATGTTCACATGGGTGATTCCGGGACCTGGCTAAATCAAGCAAAATGGCAAGAGAGTTGAATTTACGGGTGAGTTTGTGGTCCTCGGGACCACCGCGCCTCCCATGTTTCTTACTGTTGGACTGGAAAGCAAAAAATCACAACCGTCCAGATTGAGATCCGTTACATTTCAATCCGACGACGAAAGATTGTAGAAGGCATTACGTCGCTAGGAACCATAGGATCGCCCGTAGTTATGGTTCGGGATAGCTACCGGTAGTCTCTCTGTTTCCTGACGCTTGGTGCTCCATGTAATCTTTAGAACGTGCACACCATAAGTTACGGTCCAGGATTAGCAGCCTGGAAAGGGACACGGAAAAATTGCTGATTCTCTTTTTCTGCTGCTGCTGCTGCTGCTGCGGCGGCGGCGGCCCAGATGTTTATAACTGGGCCGGGACCTGGAGAACCTCATTCACATCGGGCTGCAAAGTCTCGACCCATTGGCAAACCCCCGCCCGGACAGGACGGCAAAGAGATCATCACCATCACATCGACAAGAACGAATCCTTATCGAAATCGAAGAATCATTCAAGAACACGATCCGCGTTTGACTCTGCCATTGGGAAAGCAAGAAGCCCTGGCAATAATGGGCAATAGTTATCAATAATGGGCAATAGTGATCATTTGACTTACTGTCCACCAGCAAGGACGATTTCGGGGGGAGTGGCGAGTTAATGAAAGCTGTTACTAAGTCAGATGTGAAGTGGGTCCTCGGCACAAGATTGGGTTTTTTTTTTCAAATGTTATGGCTGAAGATTCAACTGATGAAGTAAGTATCGCGAGCCGTTTCACTTTCAAAAACCGAACCGAACCGAACCTGAAATTTGTCATCTTCCTGTGTTCACGAGCTGCGCAAGGATCATGCGAGGGAGGTTGCTTTCTCAGAGTCGTCTCTCTGTTTCGCTATGCCGTCACATTCCGTGCATTTGCGGTTCTCCTTCCTTGGAAAATTCCTCTCTTTTCAACTTTGCGGATTAAAGAAAGACTCGGCGTTAGTTAAACTACAGTCGATCCGAAACGCGGTTGATGACGAAGAGAGTCAGCTTAGAATATCCCTCACTCGGATCCAATGCCGAGTTGGTGGTGAATCATCTCTTCATTTCGGCGTGCACACGGGTCGACACTCGTGGATCTGTTGACGGCTGCGCACGTTTCAGTGACGAAGCATCACTGCTCAAAATTTCTTTTTTCTTCGTCGAGACTCGTTGTAAAGTTCTCTAACCATCTGTTTCAGTTGCGTATGAAGTCGAAAAGTATGGAAAGAGTGAGCATTTTCTTCATACGGGCGACCCCTACTCTACCATCTACTGATTTTTTTTTCCTGCTTCGTTTTCTTCTGAGGTTGCTTCTTGATGATGAACAACGCTGGTGTCGGTGCTTTTTGACTGGTACAAGTCATAAATGGTCCTCATCTCACGGCAATGGAGGTCGCTGTCTCCTCGTACGGTCCCATAAAGATTCCAGAAAGCAAAGGGAGCGGCATCTCTACGCTCCCTCGTACGTGCGGTAACTTTGACAGTTCGACTCCTATTGCTCGTCTTTTACGTCTCGACGTCCGCATGAGGGTTCGCGCGCGTCAGCAGCAGGACGACATAAGCACGCCGCAGACATATCCATGAACGACGAACGTGCCCATATCGATACGCGAAGTTGTGCTGCCGCTTTTCTTGTCAGATGATTAAGTATAATGAGTTCGTTTGAATTGTAGTTACGGTTTACGACTGTGTCAGAAAATTGATTACCATATCGGAGGCGAGCCGAAAGGACGACCGGATTCTTGAGAATTTATCTCGAAATTGGAGGGATGGAAAGTGACGCTGCCGTGATAAAGATTGAGATGGTCTACTGTCCTATGAAGACAGTGATACAACAGTGATAGACAGCCATTTCTTTTTCCTAATTGTTCTCCATCTTGGCAAAAGAAAAAAGTGCTTCATTTTTCAGAAAGAAGAGAAATTAAGCAGATATTTTGTTTTTATCTTAAAGGGTGTTAAATTGATTTACTGCATGATAAAAAAAAATCATTTTTTAGAGAGATTTCAAACTAGTGAAATCATCATGCTTTTGTTTTAATACAATGAAATTCTGTACGGTCGATAAATTATTTAAGTTCTTCGATATCAATTTACAGTTTCTGTAAAAGATTAGAGCATGGGTTTGGATGGAAATCCCTGCAGGGGAAATTAGCATAGCTGTTGATGTCGCACCAAAGAAGGCAAAAATGAAATAACATTGGTATAACGATAAAAAGGTCAGACAAATGACATGAAATGAAGAAACTCTGCTTCTTCTTTTTGGACCGATGATGACGGAGGCACAAGTTAGATGCAAGAACACCACAAATTAAAAAAAACCCAGGAATAATGCAACATCATGTTCTCTATTCAACAGCAATGAAGCCGAAACAGAGCAAGGCCTCCTAATCTTAAAGCAAATATAGGTAAAAGACAAGGGGATGCAGATGTTTTGTATCAGAACTATGTACATTGAAAGAGGAAAAGGGGTAAAAAAATAATAAATTATAGTCCACGCCTGTAACAAATAACAATCTGCAAATTCTCAAGTCGCCACCAATCAAATGATCCTCTCCTGCTTCAACAGTTGAGGCTCCATCAGCTAATATAATCCTCTATCTAATTGTGTCCGAATAGCGCCGTTAATCTCTGGATATCCTTGACGCACGTATTCGAAGAATTGTCCAAGGATTCATGTCCCGGAAGATGATCCCACATGGAAGTAGTTGAATGGTCCGGGACAAACGGGGTCTCTGGCTTTATCTGATTGTACAAATTGGACTGTTCCTGGGCTTGGTTCTGAAGCGCAGCCGCCATGAGCAGAGGGTTCTGGAGATATTCGGCAGCCCACTTGAAGTCTCCAGGTTGGTGAACTTCCAATGGATGGATCGAAGTCGATCCCTCCTTGTCTGGCGAGCCACAATCTGCTAATAATCCCCAGGAAACTAAGCTGTTCCCGAAGTAGGAGCCACTGTTGTGAAAATCTACAGTTCCTGTGCTAGCGCTTGAAGTCGAATTCGCCGAGGGAACAGCATTAGATGGCTTGAAGTCGAAGCCCATTGAAGCAGTAGGGAATAAAGAGTTAGATGAGGGAGGAGAAATGGCAGATATTACATTCGAATTGAAGTCGGGAAAGATGGTGTTTCCAAGTGCTCTGCCCGTTTGGGTGAACCAGAGATTAGAAAATCTGGAATCACTCGATGAGTAGTTCAATTGTTGCAGAGAGAAATTATCAACAAAGTCTGAGCTGCAACTGTTCATCATCGAGTTCTCTGGGTGATTGCTCACAAACCCGTCTGCAACTGTGTCCTTGCTCAATGCTGGTGCCATCAAATTGCTGTTTTTACTGCTCCTTGCTGTCTTGGAGCTTGAGAATTGTGGATTGAGCTGGCTCAGCAATTCAACTGACCCTCGAGAGACCTTATCTTGGGTCTGCCCTGACGTCGCGTCCTTGTCGTCACTGTTCTCAACCTCAGAGAGAGGCCTGTGGCTCACAGGGTCAATGCCTCTCAGCCTGAGCTTTTTCTTCAGGCAAGAATTCCACAGGTTCTTTATCTCATTATCTGTTCTGCCTGGCAATTGTGCTGCAATCTGCGACCACCTGTGAATTACCCACAAAAGATTCTGTTAAACCCAACCGAAAACAGAGATTGAACAAGAAAAAGGAGAGAGGCAGAATGGTTAATCAAGAAAAGAGCAGGACTTGTTCCCAAGATGAGCGTGGAGCTCGATAATGACGTCCTCTTCCTCTTGCGAGAACGCCCCTCTTTTCAAATCGGGCCTCAAGTAATTAATCCACCTCAATCTGCAGCTCTTGCCGCATCTCTGTAAACCTGCCAATTCCCATCACATTGAAATAATTGCTAGAGATAATAAAGCCAGGGACTTTGCAAAAAAAAAAATTCATCAGGAATCATTCGTTTTGTAACTGCACAGTTGACCCAAAAAGCCGACTTTTTCAAAAGCGAAAAAGGCAGAGGAAGGAGCTCAATGTACCGGCTTGCTTTGGGACAGAGCTCCAACAACCATGGCCATACTGAGAGATATGCCTCAGAAGCTTCTCATCCTCTTCAGGTGACCATAAGCCTTTTCTGAGCTTCTGCTTGTAACAGCAAGAATGCCTCCCCATCCGGAGACTAGATTCTCTCTCTTCCACTCTCTCTCTCTCCCTCTGCGCGTGTTTCCTCAAAATCTTTCCGAAAATGGTAACTACAAAGTTTTTGTGACTCCCAGGTGAAATGTCAGCCAGCACCTGAGGCGGCTCCCGGCAGAGTTCCAGCCTCGGTGTGATAGAAAAAGATGTGAGCACAGACAAACAGGACAGAGGACAGAGAAGAAAAAGAGAGGGCGAGAGAGAGAGAGAGAAAATGAAGCAGCAGCTGCGAACGGGAGTTGAATTTAACGTCAGGAGGGGAGCCCCTTCAGCCCTTCTGGAGAAAGGAACCACAGTCAAAATGGGCACCAGACTTTTCTCGGTCATCCATTTAAATGTTGCTCCCTTTTTCCCCCCACCCCCACCCTGTAGAAAAACATGGAGGAGAAAAAGGCAGAGGGTTCGGCCTAAAGATGTGATCTTTTTCCTGAAACGTGAGAATCAGGGTAAATTGACATTCGTCTGCAAATTAGTAGTTCCGTTAAGGGGGCCTGCGGATTAAATGTCAGCTTACCCTGGGGGGGGGGGTCGTGGGTCCTGATTCGAAATGATACTTTATTATTATAATGTTCTTTCTTTTGCAGAGGAGCGGAATTTGGAAAGATGCTTAATCCCTTATGCTTGCGACCTAAGTTTGAATCATGATATTTATGGCGTTTTTACAGACGCTTTGACAAATCTGCACAGACACGGCGTTAAAAGCAGAGCACAGACCGAGGGCGGTGTCTGTGCATTCTCAGCCCCAAGCCCCCCTCGCCATCATCATTCAAGCCAAAACCCTGATCGATTAAAGGGCTAAACTTCCGTTTCCGGCTGGGAATATCTCGCGGCCTTCTTCGCTTTGCCTTTTCCCTCTCTTAGCTCGCCTATGCTAAAACTACCAATAGACACCGAAGCACGGACCACGCCTATACGCACCCAACTTTTGAGATGGTTCAGAGTACGTCGAATTCGCATCTCGTTTGGAGCATAGCGTGCGTGTCGAACTTGGGATCGGAACGAACCTGAGGGAAAATGGATTTTACTGACAAATGTTCATCGTCCATCGTGAAACTCTAGGTCGTGAAAAGGAACGCTTCTTTACGTAAGCTGATCGACAACTTTTTGCCATGAAATTTCAGGGCTCCCCCCGTCTCCCTCTCCCTTTTACTCCTCGAGCACTTTGGGCGACACTTGCAAATCATGATCACTTGGAAAAGTTACTTAGCGGGAAAAAGAGGCCCGGGAAAGTTCCATCATTGCGTGTGAAAAGAAAAGTAGTTTTTTCTTGCTTTGCATATTTTTTCTTTCGTTTAAATTATACTTCCTTTTGTGTGATGTAATGCACTCGATGTTGCCCGTTTCTTCAATCCATCACGTTCTCCATTTTGATTTAAAAAAGAGAGAAAAAAAGAAGGGAAGAAGATGGGAGATATTTCTATTCCATCTTTCCCTTTCGGATGGGTCCGAAAGCAAAGGAGGAGGGGGGCGCAATCCATGCGAGGCCGAGACGGAGTGATGTGATACGGTGTACGGTTGAAAGGCGACTACGTGTGTGTACGTGTGTGTAGTCTTTTCGTAGATCTGGTTCGCGTCTTATTCGCGAGGGGATCATGAATTGAACTCGAGATACGAAGCTACACCTCTAGGCCGACCGACCGATGAAGGGGTACCCTTTTTGACTGGGGATGTACAGGGCGGGAACAAAAAGCAGATGGGCCAAGGAACGTTTTGTCCGGTGCCGACCAATGATCGCTTTTAGAGGTGAATGTGGTTTCAAGATAAAACCGAAAATTGATGAATCGGACATGGAGGAACCAGTACATTCATTTAAGTCTAAAGTTAGAGAACTTATTTGGATGGGTAGGTTTTTATGTTTTTCTTATTTTATGTCTTTGCGCGGTCTTGCGGCATTTCGTAAAGTTTAATGATGAGTGTATAATTTGAATTTACTAATTTGAACTTTCATTTTCATCGATATCCATGACTAAAACTTTACTTTGTTAATATTTTATAATCTTCGTATGTTTAAATATGAGTTGCGATCAGTAAATTATAGCAAATGACGATCATTAGAAGTAATGATTGAGTGTAGGCATTCAATTAAGAGTATATGTAGAACTGAGGTAGACCCTATATTTGCCCTATAACTCATGATAGGATAGGATCCGGGTTTCTAAGTATATAAGGTAGGTTCTAAATTCCAAAAATTAGGAAAACTATTTAATGAATAGGCTTTAGAATCACTTATCCCTAACTATTTTGTGGGGGGAAATGCCCACGTCGACCCAATGAATCACAACCATTGATCTCGTAGAATTCATGTGACGGGACCCGCAACACCAACATTTGTGGTTCATTGTTTCCACTAGACCCGAGTCCAGGCAAGAAAATTCCCTGCTTTCCAGATCCTCACTAAAGATTCCTCAATCCAATCTTTAGGCAAGGGAACGTCGAGATTGAGATGATGAATGAAAAAAAGACAAGCACGCTCATCGCTCTCTCTTCACCTCCGGGCGATCGATGCATACGTGAAGACGCATCCACTTAGGGTTAACCCGGTCGCGAAAGCAAGGCGCAATTAACAACATATGCTTACTAGAAAGGAACACTATGTTTGCTCTCCGCAATGGCACTCTCACCTCCCACCACGCACTTCCAAAACAGTTTTTCCTCCTCTCTCCCATGTGTGCTGCTGGCAAGATGCTTCGTGTGCCTAAATACGTGCATATCGCCAAGGCGCATGGCGTAAATCATCGGGTCACCAACTCGGAAGATCGAGAACCGTGAATTCCGTAAGAAGGTAATGATGAAAAACTTCGTGACCTAGAGTGAGGGAAAGTTTGAATCGGAAGCGAAATGCAGCTGCTTCATGCTATTTCGGTAGCTTTGCTGTGCATGATTGGGACGAACGCAGATTCGACGACCTTCCTTTCCCGGGTATTCTTATGTCGGATTTAGGCCATTTCGTGGAGGACGACGGAAGACCCTCGTTCTGGAAAAGCTTGTGGTACAGAATGATGGTCGAATGCTGAGGTTGATCTAAATGAAAAGTATAGGTACCCGCTTGTAGAAATCGGTCTTACCGGCGTCCCGAAGACATTGATTGAGGAAATTAGAAAAAAGGCACTTACGGTCAGATGCATCGATCCACTTTCCACGTTACAAGATATAAAAGTGCATAATTAATATTCAAGTTAACCCTAATTGGAAAATTAGGAAGGGAAACGATATAAAAATTGGGGATGGATGGTCCTACTCTCGTAGCGACAGAAATAATATAGAAATCACGTTGATTGGAAAATTAGGAGGAAAATGATGGGATTCCTCGAGGATACGCAATCGAGAAAATTCATGTTTTCTTTTTATGGACGTAGCAATAATTTGTATATTTCTGACCTTGTGTGCGTAGTTCCTCAATGCATATGATAAAAAAAAACACAAATGATGTGGAGGGGAATCGAGTCTTCAATCATTGAATTTTCATTATTTCATGTACAAGTCCAGTCTAGACTGATGTCCTGGCCTCTTCCGGGCCAGCCAATATTCATTCATGTACTAGCCCATTCAAGAACACATCGCTTTCGCTACTCCAACACATCAAGAAAACCCAAAAAGAAAAGACAAAGAAGGAAGAGGCGTATGTCATTGAATTTGCGCAATGTCTTTTACATAAGATCAAGAAACCGAAGTCAGCGTTGGCGAGGAAAAGCGAGGACTAAAATCGTCGAGCATTGCAAGATCGCGCGACTGAAAATCATTTAGGGATTTACTATGCTTAGATAATTCGAGGAGGACGATTCATGAAGAGTTCTCGTACGAGAACCCACTGTGGAAAGTGCTTAGTAAATGAGCATCGCATTCCTATTGTCGATCTAATGATGCTGATTCCACGAGGTTTTTATAAAGTTAATTACCCGAAGGAAGGGCAAAAGCTATTGCTATTGACAATAGGTGCTCGTGTTCACATACAACCTCTCTCTCTCTCTCTCTCTCTCTCTCTCGAGCGAGCGAGCGTTCTTGACCTAAAGAAGCTCGAGTGCAAGATCAGAAAATATCCGTCTCGTACCTTATTATACTTTTGTCTGCATGCAGGAATTATTGCATGACACTGCTCGAGCAGCGACCTTTGTATATAGCATGGTCCATGTTTTCGCACGTTCAATAAGATTACAAGACACGACAATCGCAAAACATAAGAAAAAACCGAAATCACGTAAAGATTCTCTCTGTCCTTCCGTTTCTTCTCCTAATATACAAACCCGCCAGCCTCCCCTGTTCAAGCACATGAGCTGTTGTTATTCTTCGTCAACCATCGCCTCTAGGGTTTGATAATCCTTATTTTCAATACAAAAATGGTAAAGGAAACGTCTGCTGGTTCTCAGCTCGGCGTAAAGTAAGCATTTCTTTGTCGTACGTCCACGAAAGAGTACGATGTGGACAGCTATTGCCTGATAGGCTGAAGTCGATTTATGGACACTTGCAGTTCAACAGCGGTCCGTTCATTTCTAGCTTCGCTCGTCCGCCAGCACTCCGTCGTGACCACCGTTGGCTCCTCCAGTCGCCACCGCCATATGGCCGATCAGGGTGCTCGACATTTTCTACAAAATTCTTGTCTGGCCATCTCTCGCGTTCATTTTCACCAGCTAAGAATTTTTTTTTTTTTTTTGGGAAGGTTCCCCAGCTAAGAAATTGATTCGGCCATAGCCAAAGACATTGGAGACTCTTTCCTTACATTCGCATTTCTTGATTAATTATGTCACGTGATTTATTTATCTTAGAACCTTTGAAATATCGAACCTTGCCCCAATATAATTTCAGCCGAATTCAAAGCTTTTTAAAAGCTTGCTCGGGCAATCCAATGGGGGGTAGAGCCAATCAATCAGGTTTTAGTAATGAAGTTCGACTACCCAACCCCATCGTCTGATGTGGATTCCCAAACCCATCTACTTATAATACACAAAATCCTTTGTTATATCCCCTTAAAGAATAAGGGAGTATGATACGAATGATCCAAAACTTTGATTCGATGTAAAGTGTCATCCCTAATTAATGCCGCCCATGAACCGTTGATAAATGTTTAATGAAGTCATTCCGTTTACGCAAACAAGAAATCAGACATTATTTGATGATATGGATTATTGTTTGCTGAGTTGAATTTATAAAAACGGGAAGTCTACATATCCATCTTTTTATCCATTTACATTATAAAAGGAAAAAAAAATTCGGACGTTAACATGTCCATCATTATTTGATGATGTAGATTATTATATGTTGATTTGAGATGGATTTACTTGGATAATCCACGCATAATTTTCCTTTGTTATCCATCATTCAAACTTAACGAACTCTATAAGCTACATCAACAGATTTCGTTAATTTGAATTAACTTAAGGATGGCATTGAATATTTTTATTTAGTCTAAAAATTAAATTAAACATTTACTAATAGTCTAAGGATAACGTCAAAAATATTAAAAATTCATTAAACGACATTGCATGTTTGATCAAAGTTTAAGAACTATTTCGTGGCATTTTCTCTAGAATGAAGATCGAAAAGGCCGACGTGGGGCATTGATGCACGGATTCTTACTATTATTATTATCAATTCACGGATCATTAGTACTATTCTATTACTACTATTTTTTCAATTCCCTCTAATTCAGTGATTAAGAAAAAGGAGGACACCAAAGGAATGACATCATCCCACAGTAGCTGTCGGCAGCTCCCACTATAACCGAAGACACTTGATTATTTCATGCACTGTCCGGTCTAGAGTTTCCGCGGGAACGAACCCACTCGACCCTTGTCGACCATTATTGCCACCATTTTCCACAAAAGATAGCAAAAGGGATCGATAACCAAATCTCTTTTGCTTTGCTATTCACTAATGAAGGTTTTGACTTTTATCAGTGTCTTTTTTTCTTTAGCTCTCGATGGTGCCCCCTTGAAAGTTCCGCAACTTTCCCCCCCCTCTTTTCGTCCGCTGCTGCATGAAAACCCTAAGCAACAAGGGTGGAGGGAGGAGGGGAAGAAGATGATGGTGATGATGATGAGGATCTGGAAGACTTTAATCTCTCTCTCTCTCTCCCCCTCGTTTGACTTGCGATGTTGGGGAATGATTCTCCCCATGCTGCTTGATGATGGTGCTTTGCATGCACCTCCATGATTCGTTCGCGGATCGCGATGGGTACGTGAATGAATGATCTCTCCCTAGCAGCTAGCGTGTCGAAAGAAGGACTTGCGTTTCATGCCCCGCTTCGAGTTTCGCCGGAGGGTTTGACCCAGAAAAAAAGAATTCGACCTTTTTCGATCGAAGGACGTGCTTGTTTCGCGTGAAACTTCATGATAAGGAAAAATGCTTTCCGAAAAATTTCATCTGATTGGTGGTTTGTTGAAAGAGCGTGGAAATTCAAAACAAGGGATGAGATAAAGAAGCTTGGCTATGGCCAAGTTGAGGAGGTGGAGCCCCGAGTTGTGAAAATTTCATGTGAAATTTCATAACGTGTTTTATTTTATACTGAAATGCATTTACTACTAGGTTGCCAAGGGAGGAGGGCCACATGACCCCATTTAAGAATATGAGTAATTCCTTGCGATACTCTAAACTCGACTCAATTGGATTGCCTTTGAGTAGATTGAAAAGTTAGATTTAATTATTTGCAACACAAAAAAAGAAAAGAAAAAAGATGGGTGTTCATTCTCCATATAACTAATGAATGAAAATTTATTGTTATTCAGAAGCAATGAAAATTTCACGAGATGAACATAAATTCAAAATAGAAACAACTTTGTTCTTGAACATATATACATGAGTGAATTCGCATTTTCAGGCAGGAAAAAAATTGGCAAAAATAATAGAAGTCATAAACCTTCGAGACACAATTTTGGAAATTGGATTTGATTATATGGATCACCATAAAGAGAAAAAAAAGTGGAGAAAAGGGATTGAAAATCGCCGGCTTTGATTTTGGGAAGCGAACTTAAAAAGCTTTGGACATGACAACGAGCGGTGGGGCCCGATGAAGCCACCTGAGGGGATTTGTGTCGTCTCAACGGTTCAATGATTGCCCCCCTAAGGTGGCAGCTCCGTCATTTCACGACATTTTCCACTTTTCGGAAAAAAAAAAAAGGCATTTGGCAACATAAAATTCAAAATAAATTTTAAAGAAAAAAAATAGAACCCCCGCCGTCGGTGCCAAGAAAAATTTCACATCGGTGGTTTGATCCATCCTTGACTTTGAGGATCATAAATGCTAAATTTCTCCAATTGTTGTCTTGTAAAATCAATCCTGCAAAACATACCCTATTTATTTATTTATTTTGGCGGTGAATGCTTTAATTACGATGAAATCAAATGATGTCCTTCGGAAGTTGAAGTTAATAAAAATGGAATCGCACTCATATTTTGGCAACCAAAATACAAAAAAATTCCTTTTGCATCTTCCATGCTTTTATTTTGGATAAATAATAAAAAAAACAACCAAGATTCGAAAATGCAAAAGATGGTTGTGATGGATTATAAAGATTAACTTCCGTTTGTAAGGAAAGCTTTCATCTTCACTCATTAAACAAGTTCTTAACTAACATATGATCTCTAAAAACAAAATCAACACCAAAAAAGAAAAAAAAAAAAGAAGATCACCCTAACTTTAATTCGTCTTAATTGCCACTTCGGGGAAAGCTCGAAGATTCTAGGGGACTAAGCATGTTGAAGGAAGAAGCAATCGCCACGCTTTCCATCATCAAGAAAGGAAATGACAACCCGATTGACAAGAAGTATCAACCATCCCCCCATATTAGAATATTAAGAATTAAGAATCATGAATTAAAAAATACTTAAAAAATGGAGGATTATAGATAGGATTAGACAACTCCAATCATGTTTGAAGAGGAGCTTTGATTTCAATGTGGGGGCGAAAGTGACGCCCGATGACCCCTCCAACCCCACCCCTCGTTTTAAAAAAAAAATTGGAATATCGTTTTTTCGTTTTTTGTTTTTAAATTTGGAAAGGGCAGCAAACGAAAAAGGGGGGTATTAGCCAATTCGCAAACACATGGGGAGTTCTAGATGGCCAATTAGTGCATCTTCCCCCTCACTGAAATAATCCCATTGCTCCGTTGGGATATTTTATTGTACGTAATGATAAGGCATCTCTTTTAATGTCGTTTTTGTCAAAGCAATGAACTCCACAAGTTAGAGCTTAGCTACCCCCAATTCCAGATAGAGAGTGAGATAGAGAGAGGAGTAGCAGTAGATGGTAGTACGCAATTTTAGTCGAGAAAGGGAGCGAGTGATTTGACCTTTGAAGAGGAGAAGTGTTTGACAAGTCACGCCACGTTGGATATGCCCACCAACTTATTTAGATCTCATATTCTCGCAATCCCGCGGGATAATTTATTGGACAATTTATCCTATTAATCCTAAATTTATTTTAATATATATCGTTTTTAGTTTAAATTTTTTCCATTTTACCAAATTTAGATCTAAATTCGTGTGAAATTTCAATAAAGTCATTTTTAGTTAATTTTCGCAACTAATTATTAATGTGGCAATCCGGTCATTGTTGACCATCGCCACATTAACAAATTCTAGTGAAAACTGGCTAAGAATGACCGTATTGGAATTTCGTACAAATATTTAGGATAGAATTGAAAAATTGGAAGATTCGAGACGACATTGACATCTAATAAATTTGGAATTGATTAGATAATTTACCTACAATTTATTTTTGAGGAATTCTATGTAATACGCTAATGCATAATTTTATAATTAAGCACGGTGTTACGAAATCTTGATCTATGTTCAAAATCTGAGAAGCTACCTCGGTAAGACTCGATGTTCCCTTTTACCTCACATGCCTTGAAGGTGAATCTCTGTTTAATCCTTCAAGGGACTGCCTTTTAGTTATAAAACACCTGAAAATTTGGTTCAGAGTATAGAGACACTCAAAGATGCCAGGATGGTAATATTTTTTACTTGGCGAGCTGCATTTCTTAGAGGATTCTATCAAGCTAGAAAAGAAGAAATATTTAGAAAGACATGGAGATGATTCTCATAAGCACACACTTTACTTCAAGGGGTTTTGCCCAACACATTATATCATTTTTGCCTTTTATAGGCATTAACAGGTTATAAAAGACAAAGACCAAGCTCACAGGTCTTGAAACACATAGAGGCTCCGGAATTCCCCATCGAGAATTATACTAGGTGATATGAACAATGGCTATGAACAGTAATTTCCCTAGCATGTTGTTACAGTACTTCGCTACATTGACTTGTGCTATAGTAACTTTTACTACAATGACCTGTGCTACAGTAACTTTCGTTATGGGTTTATCTGTTATCCCAAGAGGTGTAATCAAAGTCTAAATCATCAAAATTATGTCTTGCAAGCCGTTCTTCCTCATAGCATTGTTCCAGTCTAGAGTCCAGTGTCATTAGGAGGATTGTTGGTATTGTGAGAAGATTCCCTTTGTGAGATCAAGGCATTCCACATACTTAGACTGCTTGAGGCAGGTTTTTCTTCACAAGTCCTAGAGAGTCCTGGAATGTTGGCAGGCATGATTAGATGGGGTCAGTTTGTTGTTTGAACATAATGGGAGACTGCGTTGGGGTTAGCACAAGTGTCTCTGGTCATAGGGATCTTGAGAGAGAGGACCTCCCCATTAGGCATATGATGCCTTAACATAGGATTCTTGAGAGAATTGTGCAGGATTATCTATGTCTACCATTTTTTGTTCTAGTACTGGAGGTGTCCTTACTTAATTTCGTGTTTGCTTGAATTCCTTGAGTGCTTGTCTGGCTTTAGGTGCAAGACCATAGTGGTCTCATGATACATGTGTTGAATAATCCCATATTTCTTCAGGAATGGTCCAGTTTTCTTGGCATAGGACTCTCTGGAGTTCTTTGTAATTGTATTTGATGGATTCGACACAATCAGGAAATGTTTTGTAGATATGAGCTTCATGGAGATGTGGTTGAGGCTTGTAGGTGGTGATTCTTGTTCCTTCTAGTGCATTGGTGAGAGTGCCATTATTTCGCACGAGAGGCATATCTTAGTTCTTGGAGGAAGAGGTATTTCTAATAAGTCGGAGAATAGAACCAGCTAAGCATAGTTAGGAGGCTCCTCTCGCTTTCATTTCCGACGTTTTGCCGAAGTGCAATCAACTTGGTTAACTTGACAATGAATTTTTTAGTGGGGAAGTCCATAACTATTAAGTACTTATTGGTTAAGTACCAAAATAGCCATCGAAGCTGGTCAGAGAAATCATCTTCTTTCTAGATTAATGGATGAATAAATGGGTATTTGGAATTTAATTTGTAATGATAAAAAATTGAGCCTCCGTGGAACCTAAATATATTTGTATGATGTTGCCACATAAGGTTATCAGGATTTGTAGTAAGACTGTCATTTTGGATCCGTTCAATGATTTCCTGAGGATATGTCAAGCTTGGCCAATCTTGCATTCTTTCAATCTTATACTTCTTTTGTTGAGGAAAAGTATGCCTAAAGATGTACATGTTGATCTCTACTGGTACCCTTGGTCTAGAGAGAAAATCAAGTGTTTGGTTACAAAAGAGTATTTCGAAAACCATTCAACCTATCGAAGCAGCTGGGAGTAGGGAATATGCTTTTATTTGAATTTCGTCGTTTGGAGGAAGGATGCCATATTTAATTCCATAAGGAAATGATGGCCGACAAGATGGAATTTAAACTTTTTTTATCTCATTCTTTATTACTCATATTTTTTTAAAAGTATAATGATAATGCATTTCAGCCTGAAAAAACTTTCCACTTTTGTAAGCGTCCTTTGTAAGTGCAAAGGTGTCGCTTACCTTCAATTTCTTCAAACGATATATTGTCCAATATTCGTCACTAGCATCAGTTTGGAGGATTATCTTTCCAGTGAATGGTATTTGCAGTGGGGGAAGATTCTGCATAATTTCTTTTAGCTTTGTAACTGCTTTGATTTAAGCCTTACTCTAAAGCGAAGGATTCTTTTTCAGCATCAATTGTAATGGAAGCAGCAATTTCACAATTTTAGGAACAAAATCTCTAAGATAATTGATTATCTCATGAAATTGCTGAATTTGTTTTGTCGTGAAATTTTATTTTGGAAATTTCAACAATTCCTAAGTAGGGTGTGGCCATAGATAGTATGTACCTTTGTTAAGGTGCATACCGAGAAATTCAATTTATGTCTAGGCAATATTCATCTTTTTTTGAGAAAGCATGATTCTATATTTTTTTTCATGATATCTGCAAACTGATCGAGGAGTCCACAGTGAGATTTTTCATCAGGGCTGTAAAGCAATATATTATCAATGTAAATTGCTACACTTGGTAGATTGGGTGAAAAAAATGGCACATGACTTTTTGGAACAAGGAAAGGGCTACTTTGAGGCCAAAGGGAGGACCTTCCATTGGAAATGCTAGTTTGGAATGTAGAATCTTGCCTTAGGTCTGTCTTTAGGATAAATGCCTAATTACCAAAATCCAGTTCTGAGGTCAACTTTGGAATATATGTGGGCTTTGGATAGTCCAGCAAAAAAAGAATTTCGAGAGGGTAATGAGAATTTATTATCTTGGAGAAAAAGGTTGATGGGCTGATAATTGATCACTAGTCGCATCTTCCCTCGATTCTACTCGGCTCGTTTGTTAACATGAAAAGTTTCGTAGGTCATTGGGAATCTAAGATTTCAATAAGGCTTTATTGTAGTAGTTTTGAGCATTTCTTTTGAGTAGTAGCAAAATGTTTTGGGTTCATTTTAATGTGACTCGCTTTAGTGGGATTTATGTTTTAATTTTTTTTTAAAACGGAGATGAACAAAAAAATCTAGATTTTTCCACAAAAGATGTGGATACTTTTGAGAGAAGTCAGAGTGAGATTCCGAATAGGGTTCTAATAATTTTTGCATGATTGGATCCAGCAGACTCATTTGGATAGAAAAGAGAATTTGGATATTAACAAATTCAGAGAATTGGTCTTCATATTTTAGGCCTTTTCTAGGAATGACTCAGAGTTAAGGAATTTGAGTCATAACACATCTTAGCTAATGATCAAATATTTGTTGGGAAGACTAACTCCAAATTTTTTTGTGGTTGTAGAACACTGAGAGAAAAACTGGATAGTTACTGTATGTAGGACGTCCAATATTCTTTAGGAAGAATCTTAGTGTCTAAAATTGAAGAATTGATATGGTATCTATAAGAGTAATGACTGTAATTGGCTTAGCAAACTTTGAGATGAAGATTTTTACGGGAAAATGGAGAAAATGAATTTGACTAAAATATATACCATGGTCTTATTCTAAAGAGATTGCATATATATGAAAAAAAAATTCAGAGTTTGAATCATAATCAGTTTCAGTAGGGGTTTAATAACAAAGAATAACACGAAGAGTTTGCTCAGATTGGTCTTTATTAATGGAAGCCAATGATTTAACATTATCATTTTCAAGCGAAATATCAATTTCACTTTCAATGTGGTGTACCAAGTGGTTCTGACACTTTCTCGCCTAGGAGCAACTTTTGGCGAAATAACCCTTTTTGTTGTAGATGAAGTATCGAGTTGATTTCTTATGATTTGAGCAATCTTTCTTTCTTCATAGGAATTGCCATTTCTTCTTTCTCCAAAAATGCTTAGGTCCATGCTTGGACCTTCCAATTTTATACTTCTTGAAATGCTTCTTTTTTTCGGAATATTTTCTATAGGTGCCATCATACTATTTTTTAGAGCATTTGATCTTTAGATGTTGGCACAAGTAGGCACCATCAAACTCTCGATTGTCTCTGATATAAGTTTTCATCATTTGGAGTATAACACATAGATCATGAGGCAGAGATGAATTTCTTACTATATTTCTCCAAAAGGAATATTCACAATTCTCCTTTGTTTGTTGAGAAATGATCTCTTGACTTGTTGGGCAAGCTCTCTAGGAATAGACGCTAGGAAAACCTCCTTCAGGTTTGCATCAGCTCCAAGGCCATAAAAGAGTTTGATCATTTCTCGATAATGTTTGTTGAGATGCCTTTTTTGGAAAGAGCATCATTTTTTTTTTCAAAATACTCTCTCCTTTTGAGCTCATGGAGATTAATGGGTTTTCTGTTGAAAAGGTGGTAGATAAAGACAATAGCCTAGCCAAAATCTGTTAAGAGCAGAAATTGGATTTGGTCTTGTTTTGGAATTAATTACCACTAGTGTTTCCGATTTCTTGTAAATCTTGTGACAAATTTAAAAAGGACATCATACTTATCTTGATTGGTGAGAGCTCTAGTGTTTTAGTCAAGAATGGAACAAATCTTTTTGGCAATTTAGAATAGGGGGTATCCTCAAGGGTAAAGAACTATTTGGAGAAAACAGGAATCTGGGATGGGCTATTTAATTGAATAACCTCAGGTTTAAAAGGGTTTGAGTCCATTTCCCGATCTGGAGGATTAGCCACGAATATTGAAGAAGTGGCTGGTACAATGGGAAATGATTTATGAGTAAGGATGGAAAAAGAGGAGGATGATGAAAAAGATATTGAATCTGGTTTTAAGTCTAAATCTGAATCGATCAGAAGAATAGGATCTGGAGAAGGCCGAATATGGTCTTTTAGGATAGTAGGATCAAATTGTCTTTCCTCCCGATTGCTCAGATCTCCTCCTCTTGATTGCTTAGATCTCTCAGAAATAATTCCAACGAGTTGGATATCATCATTTGGTTTGGCTTCTCCTTTGTAGAAGTCAAGGATTCCTCGAGAATATTTTCTTTCCCATTTTCTTTCCTTAGCCTATCCATTTCTCTTAGGCGATTTCGTATCTCTAGCACATCAATGCTATTTCGTCTAGAGGAAGTTTCTGCGATTGTAGCAAAGATTGAAGTATTTGGGAGTGGAAGGAAATACTAAGTTCTTGATAAGGTAGGAAATGGATTAGAAGGTTTGAATCTTCTATCTTTAAGGAACTGAATTTGCCTTTTGAGTTTTTTTATTTCATCCTTTGGGCTTTTAAGATAATGATACCTTGGGTGTTCTTCAGTTCCAAGGTGTGAAGCTTTTTTGGAATTCTGAAAGTATTTTTTTAGTAGTTTCATCATATTTCTTGAGATCCTTTTTTACTTCAACGATTTTGGAGCTAATCGTTTTGAAAGTATTGTTGTATTTCAGAAGAGTTTCCAATTGTCAATTCAAAACAGTTTCAGCAACAGGGGTTCTCTTTTGCCTTCCATATTCGTCTACATCGGTTGGAGCAGGTATCTTTAGAATGTGACGGTACTTCTCCTGTGGATCAATAAATTCTTCAACACCTAGGAAAAAAAAGCCTAGAACTCTCTCGGACAAGAGGGATAATATATGTTTCTTGGCATATGGAGATAGAGGGATTATCCTTTTTTTCCTAGCTAGGTGGTGTTTCATTTGGAGGTGCAAGTGGGTCTAAGTGTTTCTTTGCCCACTTAAGGATTAGCTTGTAAAATGGAGAAACAACTGATTTTTTTTATAGGGGGGTGAAGGACGAGGCAAAGGTGGCAAAGCCAGTGATGATAAAGCATATGAAGTTGGTGGAGATGGAGCATAATAAATCATGAACTGAAATTTATCGCTTTCTTTAAGGGTGTCAACGGAGGGATTTTCGTTTAATTACTTTTGGTACACACCATCCTTTGGGTTTCGGGGTTTTCGTCTAGGCCTTATAGTCGGCTCCACTTCATCAAGAGAATTTGTACAATAAGAGAACTGGCAGAAATGATCCCAAAAACAATGACCATAATGATCTTTATAGTAATGGACAGGATTTCCATTACTTTAGAAGTATTTGACGAGCTTTTTTAGGTCTGGCTAAGAGATCGAATCTAGAACGCAATGCTCAATCATAAACAAGATTTGGAAGATGGTAGGGTTTTCTTCCTTTTCTTTGTCGAATTTGATGACGACAGTGCCATCCCTTTTTCTTACAAATTCATAATCCGAAGACTGGAGAGGCTTATTATTTTGATGCAGCTTCCCATAATTGGTAATCTAAGTCTTTGGAAAGACTTTGGCCATCTTTTCTTCAAGATTTTACTTGGGGACATGGATGTAGGATGCCCAGTCATTTTGCATGGAGATGAACATGGTATCTTCATTTCCATTTTGGAAGTTTAGATCAAGGGTGTGATTTTGCCCTCGATAGATCATCTAGTAGTGCAGGGTTGCCGCCATGAAATTAACAATCTGGGTGTTCCAGTAAGCTAAATTTAAGCCTCTAAGAAAGAAAGCAATTGAGGATATGAAAGAGCGATATTGAAATTTGGGTATAGGGTTACAAAGACTGTTCGGGTATTTAAAGTGGTTTGGACAGTGCCAATACAAGTATGCTGGTATTCTAGGAATTGAGTGTCCAATAGAGCCATTTGGGCTACAATTGGCAAGCCTTTTCAACTGTGGAAAGTAAGTGCGAGACGGATAGCTCCATAATGGATATGAGAATATCCCTGTTGGGTCTACTGTTTAGGAAATTTTGGAGGAATCTGAGGAGTAACAGAGTACTCTTTTTTGGTGGCTAGAATAGGATGCTAATCAAATTTGGAGGGTTGCACGTATTCTTGTACTTCTTTTGGAGTTTGACGGATATGATGTTGAATTGAATGGATGAGAGAAAATGATGAAGATGGTTTAGCAAGAGCAGAATATGGGTTCATAAGAGGAAGCTGGGTTTTGGAGATTTTTGTATCATCGCTAAGAGAGACCTCATAAAGATAGTCAATCTTAAAGGCATTTGACACACAAAAGTTTGAAAGAGAGGAGGAGGAAGGGAATGGAGTAAGAGTAACTGGATCAGTCATGATGATAAAGAAACTTTCTCAGCACTGGATTTACCATCTAAGCACATAGAACGAACCGAGTTACAAATGGCTCTGATGTCAATGAGGGATCTATGCTTAAAACTAGGGATTATTAGGTTAGTTGCAGTAGATATGCTACCCCACACTAGGCGAATTTCTGTTCAAGCCTTTAAGGACTGCCTTTTAGTTGTAAACTACTTGGAAATTTACTATTACATCTTCGATATCAACACATGTCGAGTTTACGTGAACCCTTAACGAATTTCTTGCAAAGTTTGGATAAAAATTATTTATTATTATTATTATTATTATTATTATTATTATTATTATTATTATTATTATTATTATTATTAGTATTATTATTATTAGTATTAGTAGTATTAGTATTATTATTATTATTATTATTATTATTATTAGTATTAGTAGTATTAGTATTATTATTATTATTATTATTATTATTATTATTATTATTATTATTATTATTATTATTATTAGTACTATTATTATTATTATTATTATTATTTAGTTCCTACTCTAGATAAGACAAAGTCGAATATACAATGAATATAATGCAAATAAAAATATTCCATAAGAAATGTGAGAAAAATGTGGATATGACTTCTTATATTTACGATATAAAATTTATTTTTCTCAAATAATAAAATTATTAAATTAATAAAATTAAATATAAAATAATTTTTAAATGTTAATATAAAATAGAAAATTAAAAATAGCAAGAAAAGATAACAACAATTTTTGGTTTTATTCATATATTGAATTTCTTTCTATCCTATAATATAAATTGTATATATATATAGATATATATATATTCAATATTTATATTTATTACATACTTTAGGTATATTAATGTAGTTTATTATTTAATAAAATTTTATTTAGGGATGATGGAATAAAATAATAAAAATAAAATAATTAAAAAATAGGGAAAATAAAAAATAATAAGTGTATAAAAATGAAGTATGCAAGAAAATCAAAGCATTATAATTTTCATAATATCTAAGGTAAATAATCATGTTATCTCTTTCTTACTAGATTTGACATTCGCTAGCTAATCTACCTTGACGATATTGCCGTAACTAGGGGTGAGCACAATTTTTGGGTAGAATTGGGAAATGGAGAACTGGACTGATAGGTTTGATTCGGTTCTCGATTCTAAAAAGAGAGGTTCCAATTCCTCTTTTTTGAGAATCGAAATTGGGAACCAGAACTAGAATCAAACAAGAATCGGATTGGGATTCTTAAACCTAAAATTTTATGCCCTTTGCTTTTCTTTTCTTTTGTCTTTTGCCTTTCTTTTGGCCTTTTACCAATGTGTTTTGGTTCTTAGGGGATTTTCATAATCGAATTCACGGAGCATAACGCTAATGGACTCCATCCATTTGTTTAATTAAGTCATGCACATTTGTGGGTCAATTTAGTGAGCTCTTTGCAAAGATAAGTAAGAGATTAATTCGAGTTCATTTCCCATGATTTGTTATGTAATTTAGCGAGACACCTGTTGGGTTGAGGAGTAAAATTTTTTTTGTCTTCCTGTTGCTTCATCATTCTTCCCTAAGGAAGTTTTTTCTAAATAAGATATATGGATAGTTTATAAGGACGTAGATTCATCTTTGTTATCTTTCCTTTACTTTTTTCGTGATTGTAGCTGCAACCTACTTATGATTTCTCTTAAAAGAATGTGGGATGAATGAAATAACCATGGACAACTCATAGATGAATGATTATCCAAATGTTAGAAAAATTTGTAGTTGAAAGTCAATAGGGTTTATGTATGTTTCTTTTAAGAAGTTCTTTTGCCTCTCTTTCATCATTTTTAAGAAGCCAAACATGTCTAAACATATTCATTGTTGTTGCGTTCCTTTTTACTTTGTTTAACTAAAAATGAAAAAAAGAAATGAAAAAAGAATTGGTTGGATTCTAAAACCCGTGACAAGGTAGATTTTACATTCTAGATTTCGATAGGTATATTCCAAGTTCCAAAAAATGAGGAACTTGTATCTCAGGATAAATTCTAAGTTCCAAGTGAAATTTGTAAGGAACTTAAAACCGCTTACCTCTAGTCGTAACCCATTTACATGAGTTCTCACGGTTGAACTTGTAGCTTTGGAATGCTACAACGAGCTCTTTTTCCGTTTATAATTTAGACCATACGACAATAATGAATTTATTGATAGAGATTATCTCCACTTTTGCATCGTGGTTTCTTTGATAATGAATCGTGACAGGTTCTTATCATTTTCATTTGTACATTTTTCAACTTCATTCACCTTAGATATTCCGTTCATATCAAATGGCAAATGAGAAATGATACGAAATATTAGGCTTTATAACTATTATTTCCCTAAATAATTGATAGGATATAATAAAATTCATAAATTTAATATCTTATTATATTTGGTCATATTTTACCTAGGTGACCAAATTAAGAAGTTGTCCAAAGTCTGTTGAGTCGAGTTGAGAGAGAGGCTAAGCTTTGTTTGTATCCGAGTGCAACATGTCAAAGAAATACTAGGTTTTATTATTGCCATTCTCCGGATGACAGATAAAATATAACAAAATCTCTATATTTTATATTTTATCGTATCTAATCCTACCTTCATCAGAAATTCAAGTAACCAAATACAGTCTCAAAATTTGTTCGAGTCCGTCGAGTCGAGCTGAGTTCAAGGTTCACGTGCTGCCATGGGCTAAAGCTTGTTCAATCGAAGCACGGCATGTGAAAGGCTGGAGATTGCTTCACCCTTCAAATGATGACATGTCAAATCAAAGCTTTTTAAAAAATTGCATTAACGAAGGGAGGTAGGGGGGAGGCGACCGGAAGGAACGATGACATCCCTCTCGCCGATCGAGGAGGAGGAGGGAGGTGCTTGCCGATCTCTGTCGCTGATAAATCCAAGGAGGGTTATTGTCAAGTCGTACATTCATTCGACCAGTCCCCGTCCCCCCCTAACCCTCTATGATTACGGCTTTCTTAACTTTCGGGGTTCCCAGTGGGAAATGACAGTCGATTTCATCACACATTACATCATTGACCCCTCCTCCTCCCCTCCCGAGGTAAAATTAGGGTTTTTTTTTTTTTTTTTTAATTTGTCAGGTCGGACATTCATTCGATTTGTCCCCCTTAGTTACACCATTCTTTCACCACCATAAATCTTTTTTTTGTTGTCGTTGTTGTTGAGAGATATTCGGGTCGAGTCTTGTCGACCCATGATGCCATGATTCGTGCCAAGACCGCATTGGGAGTAGGCATCTCGAAAGTCAACCCATGATTCTGCTCTACTTCCTCTACACCCCCCTCTCTCTCTTTCTCTTTCTCTCACTTCAATTATTAATTTACATCGACTATTGGTTTGGTCGCTTCCTCCCTCGTCTTCCGAACGAATCATTCCTAAAATTTGTTCTTGGTATCGTGGCTCGTGCGGCAAAAAGATTCGTATGTTCAAAGGAAGAATTGCCTGAATTAGTTCTAAGCCTATATATGAATGCTCTAAATTTTTCAATTTTACTAATTTAATCATAAATTTTTGCGCGGAATTCTAATGCTGTAGTCCAATTATTGCCCTAATTTGCTGATGTTGTGGTTAAGTTATTGCCGACTGTTATGTATACATCAACGACTATCAATGAAAATTGATTGAAATGATCATATTAGAATTTTGTACAAATATTTATGATTAAATTGAAAAAAATTGAAAAATTTATAACTGAATTAACATCCGTATAACAAGTTTAAAACCAATTAGACAATTTCTTTAATGTTCAAAACTATAATTATTATCACAATTATCTTATAGTGATAACTCGTGAGATATATATCCCTAGGTAACTATTACAAGCCCTAAGTATAGCTAGAATGTGAAATGATAAGGCGCTTTAGCAGCATTTTTTTTTTTAATTGATGATTGGGGAGGGGAGGTAAATTGAAACTTACAAAATATGTTAATAACCTTATAGGTTAGGTAAGATATTAGTCGAAGTACGAATAAGTAGTTCAAACATGGAATTATTTGCATTAAATGATGCAGGAAATCGGGTGTGTGTCATGGGCTGAACCCATGTACACCCGTCTCCATACCTCAATCTCTAAGGGATCGCCCTTCGACTTTTTTGGCCATATCGATCGTTTTCGATACAATAGTTCAAGCTATAATTGATTGTCAACCGTGTCCAATTGCCTTTATCACATGATAGGGGAATGAGCTGGCAAAGAAATTTCGGGAGCTTCATGAATTGGGAATGCTAATTAATTACATGTCGACTATATCCTAAATCTCATTAAGTCTACCTTATCTCCAACCCCACAAAAATGGAAAAAGAGAAAAAGCCATAAAAGAGAATATCCTTTTTTGGTGCAAAAATGCCCGTTGCTCCCGAGTCAAAGCTGTGTCCAATTAGATCCGATTAGGATCCAGCAATGGCAGTCACCTTCTAAATTAGCCTATTAATACTACTCACTCACGTTCAAATTAATTGCAAACCTTAATCGCATTTCGTGATGACTCGGGCTGGGCCGGGCCAGGCCAGCCCACTCGTTTCGGGCCGGTCCGGATCTCACCAATCCCGGGTCAACATGGACTTGCTAAGCTACAGCTTGCTAATGCCATTTATTTATTCTTCATTTACCTTATCTAACGCAAAAATTTGGAGGATTCCAGCAATTATTTCCAAAGAGAGCGCTAATGCAATTTAAGAGCACGTGGGATTCGAATTGATTAGGAATTAGGCCTAGCCCACTTAACCTTAGTAAGGTGGCCCAATTTGGACAGACTGTGGTAAACAAGACCAAAGTTTTTTTTTTTTTTTTAAATAAAATTGTCTAATTGGCCCTAGGAAGAATATCCTCTTGTGCAATTAGAAAGATTAACCTCTCGTGCACAATACCAAAGCACCTTTGATTAACTATCATAATTATAATAAAGAATCAAAGCTTCCTTTATTTAATGAAAAATGAATAATTTGAAAAATATTTGCCTAAAAATGATAGTATATATCACTTATAAAAATGATTGAATGAAAAATACTTTCATCATCCACTAAAATGTTTAGACATAAATATTATAAATATTTTTTTTCTCAAATTAATTACTTTAAGTAATATAAACAGTTATTTTTATGAAGATGTTTTCTAAATTTTTCGTCTAATAAATGAAATTAAATTGTGCAAGTCCTCCGTTGGCTTTGTTTCCAGGTGTGATGTTTGATTGGGATGGCGATTTGATTGTTTCTTTCGACCCTTTTGGTCTTTTGGGTGGCTAATTAAAGGGCAAATGTGAGAGAAAGGATATTACCCAAAGGACATGACACTTTACTTCACAAAGAAGAAATGAGAGGACACTAATTAAGCTAATCAAGAGTAAAAGAAAATATTAAATCTCAAAGACATGTTGAAAAAATCGTATATTTCTGCAAAATTGCTGCTTCAGATATTTCTTCGTTTAAATTTTCGGATATAGATTTAGCGAAGCTTAATAAGTGCTTTAAGAGGCAAATTTTAATATTCTAGAATAATACGGGAAAGGGCCGAGCTAAGCCTCTTTACTCGCCTCCGCCAATCAAAACTCTTCTCTCCTCCTTTATAACTCTCTCTCTCTCTCTCCCCCTCTCCTCTTCTTGCATCTCAACATTCTCGGTTCGGACCTCACAACATCGACCATGGTCGGTTCTGCCCAGACATCCGAGTCCCAGACCAGCCCACCAAACCTTTCTCCCTCTTCGTCTTCGTCTTCTTCAACGACCCCCAAGGCCGTCATTGACACCCTCTGCACCCACATCGCCGACACCACCCTCACCGGGGACGACGACGTCCAACCCGATCGTCGTCCCTTCATGCGAAGCCCGAACGTCGCGAATCCAGTGGAGGTTCCCCCGCCCGCAGCCCACCGTTCTCCTGCGCCCCTGCCCCCGCCTCCTCTCTCTTTCGCAGACCCTATGGCACTGTGCGGGAGTGACGGCGTTGGGGGCTTCCCATCGGAGGAGGAGGAGTGCAAGACGCCGAGGGGCGAGGAGTACAGGATCCCGGAGCCGGTGACGTGCCCGCCAGCGCCAAAGCGGAGCCGCAGGCACTGGTCAGAGAGGCGGGCGTGCGTCGTGGGGAAGGAGGAGGAGGAGGAGGAGAAGGAGGAGGGGGAGGAGTCCGTCGATTCTTCGGACGTGCAGGAGGCGCTCAAGAAGATGCGTTAGGAATAAGGGTCGGGCATTCTAAGTTTCTTAGGATTTTACAGATAAAGGAATCAAGGCCTGTGATAGGGCTTTAGGGATTGCTGATGTTTTCTTGGAGACTGTGTTCCGTTCCATGCATGTGAAGGACGATGATGAATCGAAGGGCCTCGTGCTCTTTCGTTCAGACGTTCTCGCGTGCAGTCATTGCAAGTTCTTTTTAAGGAATGTGCCCAAACTGATTGTCTGACTTAATTAGTTTCCATAACTTGCAAATTTGCAAGCTATAGGCGTTGATCTTATCCACCTTTAATTGCCTGATAAAGGTCGGTCCATACATGACTCCTTTTTAGACAACTAAATCTCGATTGGCTAGTGCCTAAATGCTCTAGAATTGCAGCTCTAGAGCATTGTAGAATGACGTTGAATATTGCAGGAGTGACCTTTGCACCATACTTGGTTTCAATAAATCGAGTCGATCATACTTCATAATAGTCACCGGTACTGTCATGAACACTTTGGGTTCATAACCGTTTGACTCGAAAAAAGAAAAGACACCGGCATGCTCTAATTTCAATCACTATGCTTTATGCCATCGCTTGATTTAATGAACTACGAGTCCAAAACAACCGTTAAAAATCCGTTGGGCATACCGTCTTTGCTTCTATCAGTCCAGAACAACCGTTAAAAGTCGTTGTGCATGCCATCTTTGCTTTCACAACACGACCAAACAAAAACAAGCACGTTTAATGAAAGAAAAGACATGTTGAACATACTGTCTTTCCTTCTACGAGTCCAAAAAATGGTTAAAAAACGGCTTTGCTTTTGTGACTTCTATGTGTCCGAGACGACTATTAATTTTTTTTGGGATAAGTGCATTGAAAGTCCTAAAATTTGTCATGAAAATGTAATTAAGTTCTAAAACTTTCAAAAAGTACAATTAAGTCCTAAAACTTTCAAAAAGTGCAATCAAATCCTAAAATTTGTCAAAATGGTTCAATCTAAATCATTCCATTGATTAACCACTAGGGGTTCGCCCTAGTGGCCACCCTTCCATCTTGGAAGGGGGAGGTTGGGGGTTTAAATCCCCACATTCTCAGGGAGGATTGGGGTGGGGAAGATTTCATTTCAGGATTGGGTTTCAACTCCCACGCCCTGCAAGGAGGTATGATAAAAGTTTGAGAGTGAGTGTTAAAGTAGGATTAGTGTAGGACTGACAAAAAAAAAATAAAAAAATCCTTCCATTGATCACACTTTTTGAAAGTTTTAGGACTCGGTTATACTTTCAAGACAAGTTTTAAGACTTTATTGAACGTTTTGAAAGTTTTATGACTTGATTGAACTTTCGTGATAAGTTCTAAGAATTAATTGCACTTTTTGAAAATTTTATGATTTAATTGCATTTTTAAGATAAGTTTTAAAACTTCTAATGCACTTATCCCAAAATTTTTCTTTGCTTCTATGAATCCAAGACTATCGTTAAAAATAATTGAACGTACCGTCTTTGCTTCTACGAGTCCAAAACAAATGTTGGAAGCCGTTGAACATGTCTTTGCTTTCGCGACACGGCAAAAAAAAAAAAAAAAAAAAAACAAGCATGTTTAATGGAAAAAAAAAGGACGCATTGAACATACCACCTTTCCTTGTACCGGTTCAAAACAACCTTGAAAATCGTCGAATATACTTTCTTTGCTTCCGCAACACGGTGAAACAGAGAACACGCACATTTAATGAAAAGAAAAGACGTGATGACCGGTTTCAAATCAACTAATTTTGTCGCTATATTGCGATACTTTATAAGGTCCGTTTGTTTTATGAAAATCGCTATATTGCTTATGTGACTTCCACGTGTCTAAAACAACGGTTAGAAAACCGTGTTTACTTCTACGAATCCAAGACTACTAAAAATCATTGAACATTCTTTGTTTCTACAAGTCCAAAACGACCAATTAAAGCTATTAAATCTATTGCGAATAAAAAACAAGCACGTTTAATGAAAGCAAAGACGCATTGGACATACCATCTCTTCTTCTACTAGTCCAAAACAACAATTAAAAATAGTCGAATATACCGCCTTCGCTTTTGACGAAACAAAAAACAAGCACATTTAATGAAAAAAAGATGCAAGAGAAAAGTCAACTTTGTCACTATATTGCGATACCTTATATGTTCATTTAACGATATTTTTTCCTCTATTGCTAACTGGATGCGTTATATTTTTTCCCCTCCGTCGGACCTCATCAATGGTTGGCAACCATTGTTGGCCTCAGGTCCTCGCCCTCATGGTCATGCTTGCCCAGGTGAGGGCGACCCTCAATGAGGCTTGGTGGAGGACAAATGGAAAATGAAAGAAAAGAAAAAAAAAAAAAAAGAAGAGAAGAGAAAAGAAAAGAAAAGAAAAGAAAAAGAGAAGTGTTTTTTTTTTGGTAAAGTAAGAATAAATTGATAGCTTTAACCAACTATACAAAAGATCAGTGCCAAAACTTACACTCAAAGTGACAAAAAGTCAGGATGAGTGGAAGGGAGCCGATGTAAAAACCACATGGAACAACAAGAAACAAGACAGCCAACAACAACCAAAAAGAATAGAACGCCAAAGGCAAAAAACTGGACTACCCAGCGAAGAACCTCGATCAGATCTCCAGGAGAAGGGACGAAGAACGAAGATGCTGAAGCTTAAAGACGAAAGAGGCAACACCAACCACGGTAGCACAAAAGAAATAGGCAACTAAAGCCAACAGGAGCCAAAAGGAGAAAGAAGCAGAGACTGACTGGCTTCAAATCCGTGACACAGCAGTAGCCAAGCATAGGCGTAACTCATGGAGAAAGCGATAGCAGCAACGAGTAGCAACAGAAGGCAGGTCAGCCCAAATAGGCACGTAGCTAAGGCAAGCCCGCTAAGTAGGAGGACCAGGAGAACTGGAGATAGAAGGATCCAATCCCCAACATTGTTGGAGCCTCCTGTTCCTAGAGTTTTCGACCACATTGGTAAAGGTGAGGGCCTTGTCCTTGACCACTTTGATGAGGTGGTTCTTCAAAGCCGTCAATTCCAAGGTCTCCCCCCGAAATATAATGCTATTACGCTTCTTCCAAATCAGGTGGCATAAGGCTCCAAAAGATAAACGGGCGATACAATGGAGAAAGTCCTTACCAGGAAGGAACTTTAAGGCCCAAAGGAGGTTCTCCGACCAGGATTTGTTTCTCCACGGAAAATTACATCTCGTAGCCTAGAAATAAGCGAGACTAGCCGAGATGTGACAGTCAAAGAACAAATGATCAACATAATCCAGTTTGGCGTTATAGAAAGCACACAGCCCATTGTCAATTCTGCCATAGGAAAGAAGTAGAACTTGAGTAGGTAGGCGGTTTCTGATAATTAGCCAAAGGTTGAATTGAAATCTAGGAGCAATCGAGTTGTTCCAAATAAGTGAAGCCCAAGGAACACGATCCTTCTTCCTCCTAACGACTTCCCACACTGAGGCTATCGTGAAGGCATGAGAAGAGCACCCAAGCCAGGTAATTCGATTAGGGGTTCGAGAGAGGACCGGAAGAGAGTAATTTCCAGTTTCCAAAAGAGACCTGAGAGTACCACCATAAGGGGAAAAGAGATTCGCTAACATCGCTTGTCTGGAAAAGCCCGAGCTATCAATGAAGGAGTCCAAAAGAAATAAATTTAACGGGCCTCTCGAATGCCAATAATCATACCAAAGGGAGATAGAGAAACCATCTCTAGCTTCCCAAAAAAAGGATAATTGAAACTCTCGCCTTAGCTGCATGATCTTCTTCCAAGCCCAGGATCAAACAGATGGAGTGCGGGAAACCCAAATTGTTTTTTTCTTTAAGAGCGTCGAGTGAATCCACTTACATCACAACGACTCTTTGTTTGTAAAAGGAATCCAAATATACTTGAGCATTGCAGCTTTATTGCAATCACGCAGCCTGCGAATGCCCAATCCTCCTTCAGCCTTAGGGAGACACACCTCCTCTGAAGCGACTTTCGCCCCACCAGAACCAAGTGTAGGACCTTTCCAAAGAAATTGCCTCAAGATCTGTTCTATTCGGTCTAGCATCGAACAAGGGAGAATAAACACACTGGCCTAGTAACTTTGGATGGAGTGAAGGACTGACCTGATCAATTGAAGTTTGCTAGCGAAAGAAAGGAACCGCTAAGTCCAAGATTGGACCCTGGCTGTGATGCGATCAATAAGCGAGATACAATCTATCTTGCCAAGCCTTGAAGTGATGATCGGTACCCCTAAATACCTCACTGGCAACTTTCCTTCCTGGAATCCCAAGGCCATAAGGATATAATTCCGAAGAGAAGGGGACCTGCTTGCAAGGAAGACTTCACTTTTACTTGTATTAGGCAACAATCCACTCCAAGAGGAGAAAATATCAAGGCCTCGCTTTAACAAGGAAACCGAAGCCCAGTCCGCTTGACATAATAAGAAGACATCATCCGCGAAGAATAAGTGGGAAAGCTTCAAGGCTTTGCACCTCCAAAAATGCTTGAAGTCTAGATGCGAGGCACGAGAACTGAGAATGCCAGAGAAAATCTCCATCACCAAAGTAAAGAGATAAGGAGACATAGGATCCCCCTGATGAAGCTCACGACCACCAGAGAAAAAACCATGTAATTCCCCGTTGATCGAGATGGAGTACTTAGGAGTACGTACACAAATCATAATAAGCCGAGTCATCTAGGCGGGGAAACTGAAAGCTATAAGGGTTAATTCAAGAAATCCCAATCAACCGTATCATACGCCTTCTGAAAATCCTCCTTAATTGCACACTTAGGCAAATGAGGGTCCATGTGGAAATCCCAATCAATCGTATCATACGCCTTGGGCTTTCAGCTTTGGCTTTGGCTTACTGTTCATCTCCTTCGTTGCCGTTCATCTTCTTCATTGAGCTGTTCATCAAGGTGCAGGGCTGCTGAGGGCGGGCGACGGACTAGCAAGAGGCCGGTGACGGTCACGGCAACCGTTGCCAGTGGATCACGTGACCTCCGACGGGTATCTAAGCCGTGCGACCCGGATCCGGGTTGCCGGAGGTCGCGGGACCTTAGGCGCGACACAGATTTGGTCATCACGAGGTCGCGCGACCTCTGGCGGACCCAGATCTGGTCGCCGGGAGGTCGCGTTGGTGCCTGAGGTTGCGCGCCAGGCAACTGTCTCGCCGGGGGTCGCGAGACCCAAGCGAGACTTTCGGCGAGGGCTGTTGCGCCTTGGGTCACGCAACCCCGGCCAATACCTCGCCGAGGTCGTAGACCATAGGCGAGCTCGCGAGGCCGCGTGACCTCGAGGCAAGGGTCTCGCTTGTGGTCGGCGAGGGTCTCGGTCGGCGTCGCGTGACCCTCACGACCTTAGGCGAGGGTCTCGCCTGGGTTGTCGACGGTCGCTCGACCGCAGGCGACCTTCACCAAGGCCACGTGACCTCAGGCGAGGGTCTCGCCTAGGTTGCCAGCGGTCGCCCGACCCCAGGCAGCCCTCGCCGGTGGTCTCTCGGGGCCGCCTGAGGTCTGGCAACCTCAGACGATGGCTGCCGGTCGCCGTTGCACTTCGCCGGTCGCCCCGCCCATCACCGGTCAGTTTTTTTTTTTTTTTTTTTTAATAATAAAGACTTTTATAAATATAACTTATCCAAACACAATTTTGGCTAAAGGTATTTTGCAAGGGACTTTTAGGTTACCATTTACCAAACGCAATTTGCATTCTGAAAAACTTCTTTAGCTTAAAGTCCTTTGCATTTTCCTAATGGCTTTCCTCAAAAGTCCAACCAAACGCACTCCAAAGCTAGGATAGTATTGTTCACCTCACTCAAGAGTTTACTCGTAGAAAAGAAGTCTTTAACTGCATCCGGGACCAAAGGACCTCTCAACAACTCTTGAAGCACTCAGCATTAAACCTGTCTGGCTTAGGAGCCTTACCTCTAGGAAGAGAAAAAAGTGTATCTTGAATCTCGGAATCAAGCACAGGCCCAGAGAAGGCATTAACCTATTCCTCTGAAAGTGGATGCCTGATAAGTGCCTGCAGATCCTGCAACGAGGGCTTAGTGAGCACAACTGGTACATGTGTGACAAATTTATCATAAACTATTTTTTTGTCAAAAAAAACCCTAAACTGATACATATGTGACAAATTTACCCCGATCGACTATAAAAACCCTAAACCAAGTATATTTATGACAAATGTATTCCAAACTAATTTATTCGACCGCAAAAAACTCAAAACTGGTAAATTTGTGACAAATATACCATCCACTAAATTTGATTAATATTACAAAAAAATCACAAAAATTGTAAACTATGACAAACGGAGTGTAAAACCCCAAATTGGTATACTAGCCAATTGTCACGTGTCATTTAATTTAATAATTTGACAATAAAATTTAACGAAAACTAACATATGGTAAATTTGTCACAAGTGTATCAGTTTGGGGTAAATTTGTTGAAGGTATACCGATTTGGGGTTTTTGATGGTAAAAAAATAATTTGGGGTAAATTTGTCACAAGTGTACCGGTTTGAGATATTTCAATATTAACCCAAAAGAGAAAAGGAAAAGTAGGAAAATAGAAGAAAAGAAAAAGAAAAGAAAATTCGAAAAATATTATTAAAAATTATCAACGTAAACAATTTCTAACTAAAATTGATAGAATGAATTTATTGCAAATTGAAAGATTTTTAACTTTTTGGACAACTTGATGTTGCAGCGACAAGTTTAGAAATAAAAGCTTTGTAGCTAGCGAAAGGCGATTCAAAAATAAAATCCATTTTTTTTTTTAATATGATTTGTCTAAACTATTTCGAAATACAATCTAACCCTAAGTTCAAATATTATTACGTTTTTTTTATTAACTTTATTATAATTTATTTTTGAATATGAACTATGAAGTATCCTATTTTTCAAAATTGAACGTGCGTTTATTTGAATATGAAGAGCTGTTTCGGGGTGATAAACGAGTTGGTTAGAGCGTACTTTGGTCATCGAAAGGTTAGGTTCGATTTCCTTCTCGTCGCATCGTGCGACCTAAGTTGGGTGCCATGGGAGGGGAGGCTTGCTTTAGTGCCCCTCCGGCTTTATTCCGGTTACAAAAAAAAGAAAAAGAAAAGCTGTTTTGATTTTCTCTTTTTTCCGAATGATTTTCCTCTTTTGCTGACGCCGCACCTGGGATCGAGGGCTCCGGCGATCGAACCAGGAGATGGATGGAGAAGCTCTGGCTCAGTTCATACGCCGGGAAGTCCCCGACTGGGACGACGAAGTGGTGGCGACGGCGCGATTCAAGGCGTTCAGCGGCCAGAGGTCCGATTGGGAGCCCAGGTACCAATTCTGGAGGGACTTGATTCTCCGGATCGCTCGTCGCTTCGGCCTCCTCCTTATCGAACCCTCGCAGGTTCGTTCGATTGCGTCGCCGCTTGGGTTTTCTAGTTTGAGGGAGGCGAAAGGGCACATTTTGCGGTGCTCCTCCATGTGGGTTTTCCCCATTTTTTCGAGGGTAGGGTTGCTCGACTGGAATTGATGCGTGTCCTGTGTTTGCTCAAAGGTGGCAAAGGAATGGTTTAACCGCGGCGGCTTGACTCCTCTGTGCATCGATCATGTTCTGGTAAGCTTTCCGGGGACGGTTAATGAGCAGCTCCCATGAATTGCGTTGTGCATAGCTATGTTGTCCGTGACGTTGCTTTTGTGAACGTCGGCTGTCAGTGGAATAGTTTGTGGAAATGCCGAACCAATTTGGAAAATTTCTGATACAAGTGTTCTAATTTTGCTGAGACTTACTAGACGTTGAGTTGCTTTGGTCAAATTATGCTCAATGTTGATATTGTGTTAGGGCACAGATGGTGGGAAGGGAAGTATGTTGCTGTGCTTCTCTTTAGTAGATTTAGCATTGGTTTCTGCATCTTCTGCGCGTACTTCTTTTTGAAAATTTTGTGATAGAGTTACTAACTACTTGTCCACCTGAGCTTGTGGGTCGTCTTGATTCTTCATTTTCAGTCTTTGATGTATGATGAAGGTGATATTCTCCGAAAAGCTGATCTTGGAGACCCAAGTAGCGGACGGCTTTCCCAGATTTTGAGGAAAGTAAGGCTTTTGGTGGTTAGACCATCGAGTACTGAAGCAGTACTGGAAGATAGTGTCGTTGTTGCAGCTCTTCTCAAGGTGTGTGTTGAGGGCCACTTTTAAAAAACCTTAAGCACAGTTTGGTCCATGAGATCTGTCCTGTTGAAATTGCATTTTGCGGGATGGAGTGGAGGGGAGTTTTTTCTGCTTCGCAGTGTATTCAGTTACTTCATTTTTTTTTTTTAAAGGAAATTATACTGTAGATCGATATATATTTGTCTTTATTTGTTTTTCATAATCCACAAGAACCTGATTCTGCCATTAGTTACTTTCACCTGACAACTACAGAATAGGCAGTGATCTTCATAAAGTGATCTTGTGACGGAATCTCAAATATGGCATGTGCTGGTTATCTCATTTTTATAGGAGAAAGCATGCGAAGTTCTCAATGTCTTATCCGAGAGCAGTTGGACATCTTCATGCATTGTAACAAGGAGAAGGTTCCGGGAGATTTGTGGAGGACCTGATGAAGAATCTATCATTTTGAGCTACTTGTCAGGATGCAGAAAAGCACAATACTTGTCCATTCACAAGAAGGAATTAATAGAGGTATTCTGTGTCTGTCTTTTTTATTTGTCTACCATTACTGATTGTGTTTCCCTGATGGCCCTTGGCATGGTTAATTACTGAACTTTTTAGAAGGTGAAACAGGATATGTTGTTGTCTCGGTACCATTCATAAAGCCTATGGAGGTACCATCATTGAATTTTTTTAGCTTATTAAGTACAAATGAAGGGAAAATCTGTTATTTCTAATCAAGTCAGCCTTTAATCTTTGAAATACCTTCACTACAAGCTACTATTCCAGTGTCTGAGTTTGGAGAAACAAAGACAAGAAGGAAGAATTGTTATCTCGAACGATTGTTATGTTGATATTGCACTTCTCACAGGTTTAATTATATTTTACGAGTTTCCCCTTTGCAGGGTGTTAAAGTTTCCCTTACGGCAGCTGCAGTTTCCACTATCACAAGTCTAGATCATGACGTTTTGCACTTAATTTGGACGATGGAAAAGCTTCAACAGCAACTCGACTTGATTGATCGACGTTATGAGAAGTAATTATGCCTGTATTGTGTCTAGTTGAAATGCTGAATGATCTCATATATTTTCATGCTCACTAAGTAACAGTTGGAGTAAAATCTAAGTACCTCAACTAATGCACGGTTGGCATCATTTAAATACATGGAATGGGACCATTTTTCACTTGCATTCCTGCTTTCTCTTGTCATTTCATATCTCTTTTGCCTGGAAATATCTGGGGTTGCCCCAGCTCACTGGAATTTTTGGCCCAATGATTCCACTGAGTATGAGTGTGGTCCTTTAGGCTCACAGTTATAGGAGCTTGCTCTATATGCAACTCATTAATGTTTTCGTAAGTTAATGTTATATTCTGAAATCTATTTGCAGGACCAGAAGTTTGGCTGCTGCTTCTCTGAAATCTGGAAACAAGAAAGTTGCGCTCAGGTATGCGAGGGAGTTGAAGCTGGCCTCTGAGAGCAGAGAAAAATGCGCAACACTTTTGAACAGAGTGGAGGAAGTTCTTCAGATTATTTCTGATGCTGAATCTACGAAAAAGGTATCTAAATATTTAGGTCATGCTGAACCATGACTGAGATCGAGGATATATGCAGTTCATCCCGCTTCCTTATTACATAGGTGATTCTAAAAATACTAATTTGTAAAATAACTGATAATAGGTTTCAGAAGCAATCCAGATTGGAGCTCGGGCAATTAAGGAAAACAAGATCAGTGTAGGGGAAGTTGAACTTTGTCTGGAAGAAATTGACGAGAGCATTGATTTCCAAAAGCAAATTGAAAAGACTCTAGGTATATGCTATCCCCTTTCCCACTTATGGTCTGTGTCTTTTCAAGTTTTGCTTTTCTGACTCGTCTTCTTTCCTGCTCACAGAATCAACATCATCTGGCAGATTTGATGATGAGGATGTTGCTGATGAGTTTAGGAAGTTAGAGTTGGAAGTTGGGAAAGAACACTCTCAGATAGGCGATCAGATAGATAATGCTGCAAATGAAGCAGAGGAATCGGAATCTGCTGCATGTCTAGCTGATGCCTTTTCGAATCTAAAACTTGCAGTTGGTGTATCAGAGGAACTTGGGCATGATCGTGCACCTCGAGCAAGTGAGGAGGAACATAAAAATTTAAGGCTTGAAGCTGAAGCTGCTTAGTACAAATGCTTACATAGATTCATCAATGATGAATTTGCTTGATATTTGATTGCACTTGATGGCCGGCTCGCTGAGATTTTTGTAATTATTCTATTTAGCGCGATGCATTTCGCCTGACATTCAATAGTAACTTGAAGCATGGAACGGTGTAAAATGATATACAGTTCATCTGACATTGTACCTTCATGTATATGAGGCAACTTGAAGTGTTTTAAGCAATGTACTGCATGCAGCTCCATTATGAAAATGTATAGCAAAGATCTGTAGCTTCTGATTTTTTTTTTCCTTCCTGGGAAGAATATTGATTACATGAAAGTTTTTCCTTTTGTCAGACCGTCGAACTAGCTAACCAGTAGACAGCTCATATACACAAGTGGTGAATGATCGTTTTGGAAAAGGAATGTTGTCAATGCTACTTCTTTCAAATTCTCCCCTCCTCCGTACTTCAAAGTTGGCATTCTCATTTGGAACAAATTAGCATAGTTTAGCTTTTGAGAGACCTCTAATTTCCCACATGTACAATGTTGCTTGGAGGAAATTAAGACATTGTCCACAGGGTAAATGCCACTAGAAAAGTATTTACTGGCACACGCGACATGACCTCCAGCTTCTCAGAATTCCTTGTTCTGGATTACATCGCAATTGCCAGAAGGGTCTGCAGATTCCCCATGTTCAACTGCAGTGGTTGTTCCAGAGACATCCACAGCTGGGATTGGTTGCGTTAAGGTCGGCATGAAAGGCATATATGGAATTGGCTGGACTCCAAACATAGGTATGCCGGTTCCATTACTCTGAGGCAAAGAGGTGGCTCCGGAAAGAGGCGGAATTGGGAGCTGAAATGGGCCGCAATCGGCTCCTGCGCCCATTCTCATACCCATTCCTAGTGGGAATTGTCTCATATGTGGCGCGTGCATATTATGTACACCTGGGGCCAACATCATTGGAGGCATGAAAAGCGGCGACCTGGTTGACATGATCTGCATCAAGTTACAGGTTCAGGATCTGCTCGTGTTATTTCTAATGCATTAGCACGCCGCGTCTGAAGAATTCCTTTTTACCTGTAATTGATGCTGAAGGGTCTTTAGATACTCGATCACCTCATCCAGGACTGAAGCTTTATCCACCTTAATTTCAGGAGAAAGAAAGAATGAGCTGATAGGATGATGCACGAGGTAATCATAAAGCATTGCTAAGAGTTACAGTTCGTTCGTTATGCAGTGGGATCATGTGGAAGGTTGCTTTATTTTATTAATCCGAATCGAAATTGACACCAACCTTGTCGCAATTTGGCAGAAGTTCTTGCAAGGCGCGCATTCTCTTATTGATTCTGTCTCTGCGTCTCTGTTATAACATGCGACAGTTAGATCAATTATTGGTTTGCTCTATTAATTTTACGCGCTCCAGGTACTTACTCTTTCTGATAGATTGTGAATTGTTGTTCTTCTTCGAGTCCGTACTTTCCGTTTCACCTCTTCTGTTTCATCATCCTCATCCTGCAGCAAATTGGCAATTTGTTTATCACGGTCGCATAAGTCGTGTGGGACGTCGGGGAAACGCACATGAAGGAGAGAGAATTCTGGTTGCTTCACTTACCTCACCTGGATATATCGATTCGGAGTCTTCGTGCTTCCTCTTCAATGGACCTGCTAGATGGTTGGAAGCTTCTCGCGAGCACACAGAAGAAGATGCAACCGGTGTTGGGTAGCAACGTCGTCGCTCGCCCGGCATTGTTTTATCTATAGCAGTCGCTGCTATGGTCGATGACGGATCCCGGCATTGATCGTTAGATTTTCTGTTTCTAAGGGAATTGTCTTTTCCGCCGAGGACTTGAGAGTGTTCATCAGGAAAAGCATTTCCTGAAGTCTCGTCGTCTGTGAACATTGGCTTCGCCTTATCATCCACTAAATCCGTTCGTCTTCCAAAAGCCGCTGCTGGCTCAGTCAATGGCGCCTCTCGGGCATCTCGGGTGCCTGCTCTCTTGTCGGTTTTTATCTTTGCACGGGGGAGATCTTCATCGGTCGGTAATCTCATTGGCAATTCGGATGCGTGTCTATTATTAGCCCTGAGGACGACAGGCTGCCGTAGGAAGAAGGAAAAGTTCGCGTTGCTGGGCTTGCCAAGAGAATTGGGCTCCCTCAACACCATTGCGTTGGACGAGCAGTGATCGCCCGGCGACGGATGAGGGATCGGACATGATCCTAATTCCACGAACTGAGCCGAATCTCGGCCTTGCCGCATGGGAGACCGGGACGGGCAATGATTACCGCCATCGCGAGTCTCATTAGGACGAGAGAACTTCCTGATGAACAAGGACTCGTTTCTCGATGACACCGGATGATCCGCATCTCCACGTTTGGAAGCAGCATCTGCCGCGCATGTCCTATTCTTATCATCAGGAGCAGCTAGGTCATCATCGTTAGCATTGCCTCGAGCAGAAGGGTCCACGCCATTGCGGTGTGCAACGTCCCGCAGATAGAGGTCACCGGGTAAGAAATTCTTCACACGGTTGCCCGGGTCAGGAGCCTTGCAAGCCACTCTGCCGTCGTCAGAGCGGCGGGAGGCGATGCATCTGCTCGGCGGAGTGCTTCCTCTCATCGCGATCGTGCCATTTTCCCACACCAGCTCCATAACCTCGTGGTCAGGTCTGCACAGCCACAAGAACCAAGAAAAGTCAAGAACACGAGGGCAAGAAAAAGGAGAAGAACATTTCAAGAACACGAAGCAAACTCACATGGAAGCAGCCGCTAGGTTATGCCCAACTTCTCGTCCCGGTGGTCCTCTAGCATCCGCGGTGCGGGGAAAGGGAGAGGAGAAGGGAGAGATGCCGAACGGAGGGGGCGGAGGCTGGGGCGCGGGTTGGTGATGGGTCGTGAGCAACTCACCAGTCGCTCGCGGGACGGCAAACGCAAGGAAGGGAAGAGAAGGTGGCCACGGGGCTGCAAGATGTCGAAGCGAGAGAGCCTATCAGGATTTTATATATGGTGGCGAGCAGCGAAGCTTGAGCGCGACAGACATATCAGGACTTGAGGGGTTGGTCCCCACTCGCAGATGCCGAAACTAAGACAATCCCCGTTTTCGATCCAAATCCAATGTCCCACCCCTCCCCTGATACTCATTTCGGGTCTCATTTCTCCGTTTACTCCGCTTAAGAAATCTTTTACCAGTTTCTAGGTTGGTGGGAGATACTGGAGCTTTGGTTCCAACGTGTCTTTGTCGACATGCGGCGCAAGCCCCAAGCAGGCAAGCAGCACGAGCTCACGAGTTGATGGCGTCAGTCGGCGTGTCTTGGAAGAGTTCATTAACTGTTCCATTAATGAAAATCACTTCCGATCTTCCTCCCCCACGTTCGAACAGGGCGGATCAGAAAGGAAGTAACGCATGTGCGCTGGAGTGGCCGTCGCTTTCGGCATCCATTTTTCCTTACGGATGACGATAACGTTTTGCGCCCCCCGGGTTCCGTGCGCTGGCGAAGGGGAACCCCACGATCCCCTTCGCTTCGAAATGAACCTCACTCGCTTTTTAATCTCTTTCGGATTAAGAAAAGGAAACTCCGGATTGAGCTCGAAAAGACCACCCCGAATGACAAAACGGAAAGTCCGGAGCATTTTTATAAAAGCAGTACCAATTATTAAAATTGTTGAATTAAAGCGTGATTTAATAATTAATTATTCTTGCGACAGGAAGGTCTTATTCTCAATGGCAGACAACCGAGGAGAGAAGGCCACGTGCAGGGGAGGGGCGGGCCCCACGGGAGGGTGGCGATGGCGATGGAGGTGGCGGGTGCTGCTGAGCGGGACGTCGCGTGGGGAGGCGTCGGCCTGTCAGATCGGTCGCTCGAGAGAAAAAAGCTTCGAGGCCAGGTGGAGGGGAAGAAAAAGCGAGAGGGGGTGGGGCGTGTCCACCACGTGATCCGCGCGGTGTTCACGTGACCGTGTTTCGCCTCCGCCTCGGGCCTGTCCTACGTGACAGTACAGCGTACGATGCTGCCCCGTTGCTGCCTGCTGCTGCTGCCAGAGAGAGAGAGAGAGAGAGAGAGCGACGAAGCGAAACCTCGACCAATCACATTCGCGTCCCCACCGTCGGATTAGATGGTGATGTTCTGTCGTGGGGGAGGGGCCGGCGCCGTGACATCCTCGTTCGATTGACCGTTCGTTCGATCGTGCGACGACGAAGACGAAGATGTGTCCACACGTCTTGGGAAGATAGAAGCCCCCACACCACCCCAAATGCACGGACCTTTCCTGGGGCCCACCGAACACCTGTTTGGGAGGCCGACACATCCTTGATTATGAATTAGTTGTGAGGCAACACTTTTCCAAATGACTTTTGAGTGTCTTTTGACAAAATTTAATTGTGTTTGGCGAAGAATTTTAGAAGTTCCTTAGGGAATATGTATTGTATCTCCAAAATGGTTTAGCTCATCGTGAGGGTCGGGAGGGCTTTGGGCATTGAGATTTTTTTTGAAGGATTTACGTTCGGTTTCTGATTCAGATTTGTATTTTCATTTGATGAGTTTGGTACTTTGACATTGTGTGGTTATACTTGATTTTGATGGGTATTGCTCTTTTGAGCTTTAATTGGTTTAACCTTGCCTTATTTAGTGGTTACTTGTCCGCTTATTGTCGGAAGAATGTTTCTTTCCGAACGATCAATTCTTTTGTGCGTGTCTATATACACTGTGCGTATGATCTTGTTTAATATGCATCGTTGTAATTGGTGAGCCTTTTCCTGTGCAAGCCATGCAAACTGAGTATATAAGACCATTGGTGAGTTTGGATATTTACAGATGGAACTAAGGACTGAGGATATGTTTGGTCTTGCTTTCTCAAGGGATTTCGAACCTCCGAAATCTGTTAAGAAAAATTGAGGATGTTTGGTTAATTGTGTTGTACCTTTCTTGAGTGAAAGTTAACATTGGCAAAACTGAAAGTTCAAGGTAAATCCTCACAGGTCTTGACCTTTCAACATTTTCGAAAGGCAACTTCGATCAATTAATGAAATTTCATTAGTTGCCTTTATTGTCCTAAAAAGATTATTGAAGTTCCAAAATTAGCTGCTGCAAAATGTTATGCTTGAACTAACGAAATTTCATTAATTGATTGAACTTCAATCAACTTCTAACAGCACAGGCGACCATGTTATGCTTTCTAATGATGTTTGGGAAGTTTCTATTACCGAGAAGGTGGTTTTCAGGCATGCTACGGCAGAAATCTGAAGTTCTTTCATTTTGGTCTGACCTCCCAGGATGTTAATTGGGGTACACAGGCTCACTTTTACTCATTTTTCTCATATTCCACCCCCCCCTTCACTGGACATGGATACCGCAACAATCCAATCAGATTTCTTGGTAAGAATGAATGAATTGATTGATTATCCTTGAAAGCGTTTGGTCTTCTGTTTCTTTGGTGGTTGATGAGCATCTTTTACATTGTTGAGAAAGAGAGGGGACCGAGTAGGAGCAATTAAAAATCAATAGCGCCACATGTCGATGACCGAGTGGCGTGAGATTGCACTAACATAATGGAGTTGGGCCACCTAATATTTTCTCCAAACAAAGTAGGTTTATTGGAAAGAACTGTATTCTCTCCATTGAGCAGTCTCCTAGGTGTTATTGTAGCTTTTGGTGTTCTTGTTTTGACGGTTTGTCATTCACACTTGTTTTAACGGTTTGTTGTTCTCTCTTGTTACATCTTTTTTTTTTGGTGTTTGTGGAATTGGCTCATAGTTAAATTCATTTTTATGTGCCCCTCAAATTTGTTCGTGTTCATTTTACTAGAAGATGGTAAGAATGTCAAAGAAAAAGGCATATTGAAGCCTGAAGATGTAGAAATTCTATGTAAATTGCCCATTGAACAAAATGACAAAAAATAAATACAAACATACCAATGATTGTCCTTTTGTTTTGAGATTGTATTGGAGTTATGGGTGGTATACATATTCCAGTCGTGGTACCTAAACATGATCAAATTTGTTATATTTGTTGAAATGGAACATTGACTCAAAATGTATTGGCCGTGTGTAATTTTAATATAAAATTTACTTATGTTTGGGCCGGTTGAGAGGAAATAACTTATGATACTTGTATCTTAATAGCCATTTGGGAGATGTGATCCACAATTTCTTCATCCTCCTCGAAGTTTGTTGATTAATGATTTTTGTACATTAATATATATATACACGGTATGCGTTCATTTAAATTTTATATTTAATTTGTGTAGGTAAATATCATTTAATAGATATTGAATATCCATATTTGGAGCCATAAATAAAAGTTAGATATTGTTTGCTAGAGTTTCAACGAGATAATAGACCTATAAGTTTATCAAGAAGTGTCCAACCATGTCCATTCCTTACTATGATAAGAATTTGATTGAGTTTTTGTCATATTGAAAAAGAAGTGGAAGATTTGAAAGAATATACCAAGTTATCCATATGAAAAGCAAATGAGAATTGTGATATTGGCAATGACTTTGTACAATTATATATGAAGAAAGGTTGTGACATATATGCAATTTGCAATACTTGGATTCCAATTACCAATATATAGTTCACTTAATGATGTAAATGAGAGGGTTAGTACTTCAAATGATTATATATCTTATGACATAGCATGTTTACGTAATTGAATAGTCATAACTTTAAGAAATATTCAAGGATACTTGTTATTTTCAAGAATAACGTATTTCTTTACTTGGGCCATATGTGATCATATCTAATATAATGAAATGACTCTTTTTTTTATCAGATAAAGTCAACTTTATGTGATTTTTTTCCATCCGATTTTTAGCCAAAAAGAAAATGTGATTTTTGTTATACATTTGTTAATGTGTTTGTTTTACATTGTTTTCAAAATTCAAACCGTAAAAGTTGTAGTAATTGTTTTTTCCAATTTTAAACAAATTAATAATTAAAAAACTGAAATTGGTCAACAGATGACTTTTCAAATGCATCTTTTCCGAACGGTCTTTCGATTAAAGTTATTTTTGAATGCATTTTTCAATTATAGTGCACCAAACAGTCTTTGTTAAAAATCCTTTAAGCTAAAGTTGCTTGTATTTTTGCAAAACCTTTTCCCAAATGCCTTCCCAAACGCACCCTACGCATTCAAAGTTCATTTACTCATAGTGGTGCTTGCACTTGGGCTCTCTCTCTTGGCACTACCTTTAAAATAAAAACTCGTGTATTACAGCAATTACTTAGCATTAGAGTCGGCAAGACCGAAAGAGAATGCATTTGATGAGATTAGTCAAGTACTCGAACAATTTGGAATATCTATCGTAAGTCCATAAAGAAAAGATGGGATAAGTACACTATCAGTGCCATAAGTTGTGTACGGCGCTCACTTTGGTGCCAAAAGTTTCTGTCGGATCACTTAATTGCCAAAAAGTTTGAAAAACGTTCACTTTGGTGCCAACTCTGATCCGGTTGGCCGGAAATCCGACGTGGCATTTTTTATTAATTTCTGAAGTTAATGTGGCTTGCCGGAGAGCACAGTCAACATCCTAACACCAAAACGACGCCGTTTGGTGTCTCCCTCAATTCAAAACCCTAATCTCCGGCCAGTCGCCATTCTCGACGGCCCCGCGCTCGGTGGCTGCGGCTCCGGCCCGACTTCGACCTCAACGATGGCCACTCGGCGGCAGCGGCTCCGACCTCGACCCCGACCCCGACCTCGACGATGGCCACTCGGTGGCCGCAGCTCCGACCCCGACCCCGACCGCGATGATGGCCACTCGGCGGCCGCGGCTCAAACCCCGACCCCGACCCCGACAATGAGCACTTGGCGGCCGCAGCTCCGACCCCGACCCCGACCCGACGATGGCCACTTGGCGGCCATAGCTCCGACCCCGACCCCGACCCCGACCGCGATGATGGCCACTCGGTGGCCACGGCTCAAACCCCAACCCCGACCCCGACAATGGCCACTCGACGGCCGCAGCTCCGACCACGACCCCGACCTCGACGATGGCCACTCGGCGGCCGCAGCTCCGACCCTGACCCCAACCCCAACCCCGATGACGGCCAAGTCGAAACCCTAATTTCAATCCCCAAATGAGTTAAACGGCGTCGTTTTTATGAGGCCATCCATGTAGGACGGAAAAATGACGTCGTTTTCTTAAGGAGGACTGAAAATGACGTCGTTTAAGGCCTTGTTGATTTTTTTTTTTTTTTTAAAAGCCACGTAATCATTTTGGCCGGAATCTTTCGCCGGTGGCACCAAAGTAATCGTTTTTCCTCTGATTTAGCACTTAAGTGATATGACGGAAACTTTTGGTACCAAAGTGAGTGCCGTACACAACTTATGGCACTGATAGTGTACTTCTCCCAAGAAAAGACCAATCAAAATGAGATTCAGAGGTGATGAATAGTCCGTTTGGTTTGACTTTGGGGAAATAAGTTTGGGAAAATGCAAATACCTTCGGGGTAAAGAAGTTTTTCGAAATGCTTTAGTGTATGGCAAATTATAACTTTAAAGTGCATTCGAAAGTGACTTTGGCGTAAATACCGTTTGGTAAACCCTACATTTACAAAGGGTTTTTATTAATTTAAAGAAAAAATTAAAATCAAATCGATGAAGTACTTGTCGCCATTTGACAGCCGGCCAACCATCGGCGGCCAGATCTGGCTGCCAACGAGGTTGCCTAAGGTTGCAACTTCAAGTGCCGCTGCTTGGGTCGCATGAACCCAGGCAACAACGCCTAAGGTCGTGAACCCACTCGACACCGCCGCATGAACCCAGGTGACGCCGCTTGAGGTCGTGTGAGACTCAGGTGGTGACGCCTGAGGTCGTGCAACCTCAGGCGAGGCTCTCCGGTGGCTAGATTTGGCCGTTGGCAGTTGGTCGATCTTCGATAGCCTCACTTGAGGTTGGCCTCATTTGGCCTCATCCAGCCTCCGTAAGGTGAACGGTTGCACCCAAAAAAGAAAAAAAAAGGTCAACAAATGAACAGTAGAAGTGGACTTGTATTTTCAAAATGCCAAAAGCTCAAAACAGGTGCAAAACTTTTTTGGGCTTTCAACATTTCCAATGCCGACATTTGGTCAATAGACTTCCAAAAATATTTGCCAAATGCCTAATATTTTCCCTAAGGAGTTTTGAGGGTTCAAAGTTCCTTGAGAAAGCTGAACCAAACGGGGTTGAAGTGCTGAATGTGAATTAAGACCTACATTTATCTTGAGCCAAATTTGAGTCGCAAAGGCAAGAGGTTCAGGAAGAGTTCACTCATTGTGATATCCCGAATTTTCAGTCCTACTTTCAATTAAATTAATCTGGCATTTCATTGACGTGCCTATAGTACTATTCTCATAGCTGATCACTCCTAAGATAACTAGACTATATGGGGAAATCATTAAGGAATTTTAATGTAATAGACTTAGGAATTCGACTAGGAATCGACTACTCGACCATGCTCATCTACAGAGATCATTACGGCACAGTTAAAATTCGATTAGAGAACATAGATAGGTTGGTTCGATAGAGATGTGTGGCTAAATGTGGTGATTCTTCTAAATTACAAAATTCTCATTGATCGGTATTAGACTGATTTTTCTATCGTATTGGTACCCTGTGTCCGTATTTGAAACCCTGAGATTTTCACGACAATCGAGATTCTCCAATGTGTTGAAGAGGTTCACTGTGGCTCGAAGAAAATCGACCAGGGGTCATTTGCACTAAAAATTTCTGAAAACTACTCGGTAGCCTAGGTCACGCTAGATATTAACCGCGAATTTGAATACAATTTCAAAAATTGAAAGTCTTGTCATGTCACAAGTCATTTTAGGAACGTCAACTCAGTCTTCGAAAATTTTTCTGCAAATCGAGATTTTGGTGGAAAAAGTCAATATAGGGCCGTTTTCGACCGGGAAATGCATAGGACTGTTTTTTTATCGCGAAATTGGGATGCAAGTAAGTTCTAATGGCATGGAAAAATACCAATTTGATTGTGAGCTCGATAATTGAATTTTTAGAAGCCGAATTGAGCGAATTCGAGGAGGAATTGAATGTAAATTGAGCCAATTCCAATGCGAATTCGTGTGCCCCCCTTGCCCACAACAATTGGACCACTTCAAGGCTTCTAGAAGGGAGATGGCTGCTGGAAATTGGTTGTGGAAGACAACAAGTGTGGTGGGGCCAAGTCAGAGGGGACAAAGAGATGAGAGAAGACCAAAGGTGGCCCCCTCCAAGCCAAATGGTCTCCTCCCCCTTCCTTCTTCCTCCCACTGTCGACCAACCCCTCATACCAGTCTTGAAGACTTCAAAATTCCCAAAGAACCAAGATGCAGTCCCCCAAGTTGCCAAGCAACCTGTCCAACTGCCTGAACGCTGCCGGACTGCCTTTCGCGCGCTGTCGCTCGCCATCGCACCTCGCGTGCGTCTCCGCTGTCCCTGGTCGTCATCCGCTCCTGCTCTTGCATCCAACTCGCTCCTCAGGCCCCGTCAGGCTCCGCCGGAGCCCGTCCAAGCCTCCTCTGCCGCCGTGAAGCACTGCCACAGCCTGCATGGACCCGCGACTAGCCCCATTGCCTGTTTTGGCACCAACCAGCCACCGAAGCAACTTCGGCAGCCACTGAACATAATCGGATCAAGTGGGTCTCCAAGCCGCTGTTTGGCCCATTTTCAAGCCTTTCCCGACCCCGCTTGGCAGTCCCGCTTTGGAGTTTGTCGAGTTTCTCCGCGTCCCCGTCGTTTTGATTCGAGCGGATCGTTAATCAAGTGAGTTTAACTCACTAATCATTGCTTTGTAAGTTAATGAAGTTTAATAGTTGATTAGTTTAGATTAAGTATGGATTATGTGGATAGTTAGAATATATTAGCAATTTAATTAATCGTTATTGCATATTAGGTGGTTAGAATAGTGTAAGTAAAGCCTAGACAAGCTCTAATATTTATCTAGAGTGGTTCGGAAATTTTCTGGGCCCGTCTCAGCTTTTAATTAGGCTTTACTGGCCTAAGTTGCTATTTTTGGCATTTAACAATTAATTTCCGTAATTAATTAATTAATTAATTAATTATTTTATGGAAATTAGATTGGATAGTTGGTGACCGGAATTTTATGCTGATTGTAGTGGTGTGATCTGTTTATTTAATTGATTGTTATTTTGTACTGATTGAGTGTGATTTGTAATTTTGGGATTTTTGCCAGAATTTATTTAATTTCAGTAATTAATTAGAAAATACCAAAAGTCGGTTTATAGCGCCAAAAATGTGTTTGTGGAATATTGAAAATAGTGAGATTTTATAAAATAAAGATATTATATTATTGGTTCAGACCGACCGTGTATCCACACACGATTATTTTTATTGGATAATTTTTTAATATGAAGAAAACATGCCATGACATTATTTTAATTGAGGAATTTAAGTGTGGAATACCACGTTCTTGGCCGTGGACGAATAATCGTATGATGATTTATAGTCATAGGAAGATGACTATCGAAAGTTGAGATGACGCATGTTGTGCGTGATGTTATGAGTTAGATCAAGAAAACCGCCGAAATATGGCCGTGTCTATTAGGCCATAATTAATCGCCGAAGTATGGCTGTGTCTATTGGGCTGTAATTAACCACCGAAGTATGGCTGTGCTTATTGGGCCGTAATTAGCTGCCACAGTATGGTTGTGCCTATTGGGCCGTAATTAATAGGGGCGAGTATGGTTCCTAGGTAGAACCGGGAATCGGAGAACCGCACCAGAGGGTCCGGTTAGGTTCTCGGTTCTAAGAAGACCGGTTCCGGTTCCCGGTTCCCATTTTCTAGGAACTGGAACCAGTTAAATTTAAAAAAAAAAAAAAAAAACTGTCTTTCTCTTGCTGGCACCGTATCCCCTGTGATTTCCCCCCCCTCTCTTTTTCTCTCTCTTTATCTTTTCTGCCCTTTTTCCTCTCCTCACGTCACTTCCTGCGCCCCCACCCCACCCACTTTTTCTTTTCTTTCTCTCTCTCTTTCTCTCCCCCTTTCTTGGCCGAAACCCCCTCCTGCTGCTTCTTCTTCTTCTTCTTCTTCTTCTTCTTCTTCTTCTTCTTCTTCTTCTTCTTCTTCTTCTTCTTATTCCTTCCTCCTGTTGGCTGCTGTTTCACCCACCACCACACCGTCGCCCCACGCCCTACTCACCACCACCTCTTGGCCACCGAACCACCACCACCCACCGCTCGTATGATGAGCCGTCTTGCCATTGAGCCCGATGAGCTGTCGCGCCGTCCGCGCCGCCGCTTGCCGCTGAGAGCCACCTCCCTCGACATCGCCGCTGGACGCTGTCACCCCTCGCTCGCCTCGCGGCTCAGCCGCTTGCCGTCGACGCCGCTGTTAGACGTCGCTCGTCCCCATGGTGGAGGCTGCTCGCTTGCCCAGCTGCCCTGACGCTACTCGCCGCTCGCCCAGCCGCCTTGACGCCGCTTGCCTTTTTCTCCTTTAGTCATTCGCTCCCCCCCTCTCTCTCTCTCGGGTGTCGTCTTCATTCTTCCGGGGCGTAAGAATCATCCAGCGTCGGTCTCGAGAAAGGGAATCGAATCGATCAATGGCGTCGCATCTGTGTCGAGCGGTGTTCAAATCGTCGAGATTGGCCTCCACGTTGTCGGCAGAAGCTTCAGTAGCGAAGTTGCCCAACCCTCCTCCAAATTTCCTCTCATCAGCGAGCACATTGCCAAATGGATGCAGATCCTCCTCCTCCTCCTTCCTCATTTTTCCGTTGGTTGTTTCTGTGTATTGCTTTTCCAGCTTCTTTCTGCTATTGTTTCATTATTTTGTATGAACTGCCGCTATGTTTACGATGTGGTGACCGACATAACTCCTATCTCTTGCTGTAATTAGGGTTTATTTAGCGAAGGGTGAGTTATTCTACTTGGGATTTGTTTGATATATTGGTTGTGTATACAAAAAAAAAAAAAAATACCGGCAAAAAAATTAGTGTTCCAAGGAGGGGCATTAGCACCAATCGGTCTTAGCATTCGAATGCCATACGTGGCTTTCACAGAACCGATAAAATCTCAGCTTGGCACACTTCTTGTATAGTTCAATGGATGCTTATACTTCATTTCGGAGTGATGGCATTATGGGTGATGTTATGGAGAAGTACGTCTTGGAAGTGAAAGTGTCGTGATAAGTTGGTGTAGCTATTTCTCGAGATAAGTATTGTGAAAGTTTTGCTTAACTAAAGATGAAAAAGAAAAGAAAAGGAACCTGTAAGAACTTGGAACCGACCTTGGAACCTGTAATACGGTAGGTTCCAAGTTCCAAGTTTCAATGGGCAAGTTCCAGGTTCAAAAAAATTAGGAACCTGTACCCGAGGGTAGGTTCTAGGTTCCAGGTAGAACTTGTAAGGAACCTAGAACCGCTCACCCCTAGTAATTAACCGCCAAAGTATGGCTGTGCCCATTGGGCTGTAATTTACCGTCGAATTTGGAATAGGCTATGCCCATTGGGCCGTAATTCACTGCTGAACATTTAGTAGGCCGTGCTCGAGTGTGGCCATATTTATTAGTTGGTGGAATGACCTTGTGATGGTTTTGATGACATGGAATCGACTGGGTCGATTGATCGATGATTCGATCTGTTTTGATTGATTGAATTGATGGGATGATTGTTTGAATAGATTCTCTTCTTAGTCGGGTCTTAGGGGGTGAACTGGCTAAAACGTCGTCTCACCTCGTTGTGGGATAACATTTTTAGGTCCATAGATGGCAGCTCCTCCCGAGCGTTTTGGTCAACCTAAGAAGGTGACAGAACATAAGTATATTATCCCACTGCATGGGAGCCCAGGGGATAGACCTATGAGCTGTGGTGAAATCCGTGGTCTGGGTCGATGAGGCTTTACCAAAAAACGTGTCCCATCAATACAAAGCATGATATTGTCAGGTTCAAGACGGGGAGAGGGAAGGTCCCATACCTGAGTCTACGATTCCCCTGTACGTGCTGGAAGTAGCTTTTGGGAAAGGCACAACAGATCCTCTAAGAGGTTCGGTGGTAGACGTGGCATCCAGGGTCCCCGGTGTATTCAGCTATAGGCTCCAGTTGGGATGTGGATAAAGATGAAGAGGAGGATAAGGACCCGTAGTTTTGTGAAATCCCCCATGTTTTGTAGACTTGCTTTTATATATATCGACTTGGCTTGTGTATGTATATATAAGTGTGGTTTGATTTTCGAGAAAATTATAGCCCTACTTTCCTATCCCATTATATTGTTGTCTGGGGATTATTTATTCGCTTTCGCATGTGCATAAAATTGAATGCATCAGCGATGCGTCCTAGGATGTCGCAAATTAATCGACCAAAGAGGGATGGGCTCACGTTCGGAGGATTGGGACGTGACACCGATTGTCCGATTGTCAAGTAAATATTGCTCCGCCATTCAACTTAACAATTCCGTAAGATTTCATAATTGAACGTCAACATGTGCACCACTCAATCTAGCTGATTGGCATAACTACGGCGTAAACCTAAATGCAACTCAAACCCCAATTGCATTTAAGTCCTGATCCAACTCAAAGCGACACGAACCCGAAACTTAATTGGAGCACGTAATGAAATTGAGTGAATTAAGGATTCATGTAATTCATGGAAATTTTCTAATTCTATTTTTTCTGGTGTTCTTTTTCGTCTTTGAAAGAAAGAGGGTATTTTCTCTAGTTAAGGAAGCATTCTCTGTCGAAAACGAAGCCTGCCAAAACTTTGTTTTAATAGATCAAATAGTATAAATGGTCCAACTCCAAAAGCCCAATCTTGTGATGCTGATTGCCATGTCCATTTACAGGCCAACTCCTCTCGGTTTTCATTAGGGAGCTAATTCCCTTTAAAAAATTCATTTACTTTAGGCACAATTTCAATTATTCCCCGAACTTTTACGCTATTCTCAAATCTGTCCATGCGTCTAAAGATCACATTTGTTTTCTTCAAAATTATTAATAGCGAGATGCTGTCGTTGTTCCATGCGAAACTGGGGGTGTTGTGAGCATGAAGATTCCGATGATGAACCTCTAACTGCCCAGATATTGATAATTTGCGAGAAATTAGTGGCATATTGAAATGTGTGGGTAGATTTGGAACTAGAGTCAAAGATGGAGATTTTTCTTTAGATAAAAAAAGTTCGGAACAGAATTAAAATCTACCCTAAAATTGAGAATTTTTTTTTGAGATTTAGAGTATCATTCGATCGTGCATTCTTTGGTTGGTCATTAGGGTTTTTAATTTTCTTTGTTTTATTTATCCTTATTATTATTATTATTATTATTATTATTATTATTATTATTATTATTATTATTATTATTATTATTATTATTATTATTATTATTATTATTATTATTATTATTATTATTATTTTTGGTCGATATTATTTTTTATTTGAGGGGCCGGACATTAGACATGTATCCACCGTCAGGGTCAACTCCTCATTGGAGTTGTTGGGCCCTCCGAGCTTAAATTTAATGGATTTTGTCTTCATCCAGCACAGTGGATAAAATCAAAAAGATTAAAAATCAAAGGATGGAACCAAACCAGGGACAAAAAGATCAGTACCAAAATAGTGACGCCAACCGTGTCAGCTTCCAATCCAACCCAATTCTCTTGGAATTTACCATTTGTCCCGACAATGACCACTTTGCAAATTTTTATTTAAGACACAAACATCATGGTTACAAACTACATAATCTTCATCATCTTTTCCATCCTTTTTATATTTTGTTCTTTGACTAGAAGTGCTTCTGATTTTGGCAATCCAAATTGGGGCCCGTCTCGACCCCGAACAGCTTGGCGTATCTCCGGAAGTAGCCGATCCGGTCGTTGACCCTCGGGTCGTCGGGGATGCCGCACTCGAGGCCGCCGTTGATTATGTTGGTGAGGAGCCCGAACCCGGCCGTCCGGTTGGCTGCGAGGTCGGCCTTGGAGGGCCGGTACTTCCCGACCATGACCGCGTGGCAGGAGGGCTTGGGCTTCCGCTCCGTCATCCAGAACCACAGCGCCGTCTTGAACGCCACCAGCGTATCGTTGGACACCGTCTCTGGGTTCTTCAGCCCGTCGAAGCCGAGCGCCTCCCCAGCGGGTCCGTAGTTGAAGTTCCTGCCCACGACGCAAATCGTTACGCAAATGCAGCACAACCCTCGCCAATGCTCGCTATTCCAATGACCAGGAAGTCCTAGCTTTCGACGATGTGCATGAGATATATAGTTCATGGAGGGGCATGATTCTTACCAAGATAGTTGGATGGGTCCTCTGCCTTTGTAAGACTTGCCCGGGTAGCACGGCCATTCCTTGACGGTCGCGTCGCAGTAGTTGCTCGGCGGGCTCACCTCCTCCTTGAAGCACAGCCCCCACGCGTACGGTCCATCCGGCGCTGTCGCCCACCCGCCGGTCGTCTCGTGCGACACCTGCGCGAGGAAGGCCGCGATCTCGCGCTTGCGCGTGCTTACGCTCCCTGTGCGGCCGAACCTCGGGAAGCAACCCGCGGCCCGCACGAACGAGTCGTAAGTGTAGAAGTCCTTGGCCGGGCATGCGTCGTCGTCCTTGTGGAGGAAGATGTCGCTGAACAGCTGCTCGGTGATCAGGGAAGCGATGGAGGATTCTCCGCGTGCCTCGGTTGCGCGCGGGGATAGGGTTAAAAGAGCGAGGGCCAGGAAGAGAAAGACGAGGGATCTAACCATGGCTTGCTAGGGTTTCTCCCCCACCCTTTTGTCCTAGGGTGTTATGGAATGGAATGCTTGTGATGGATGGAGGCAAGGGCTTATTTATAATGTGAATTCCGCAGGGTGGGGGGGAGAGAGAGAGAGAGAGAGAGAGAGAGAGAGAGAGAGAGAGATGTATTTGCTAAGTCAGCGACCTCAGTAAGTCGGCCAATGGCCGTCCAATTAACTTCGCGCATTTCTTCTTATTTTATGTCCATTTACAAAGGGAAGGGCCAAAACGAAAGGGGCGTCACATGCAGATCTCTCCCAAAAACGCTGCGAAGGAAAAGCTATAAAGAGATGTCAACTCTGACAAGCCATAAAGAGATGTCAGAGTTGACTGCAGTTGGTTTAATTCGCGAGCGTGACTGACGCGGTCAACGGAAGTGGGGGTGGGTGGGGGGCCGGCCGGCCGGCCATTCGGGCAGGCGTGGTCGTGCAGCGCGGAAGTGGAAAATGTCAACACACCGCATGAAAATGGTGGTGGGTTGGTCCAGTCTCCGAGACATCTTCAAGCTCGCGATGACTGTGACAGATGCAATGGACGTCGTACAGCAGCTGCGTACTTCCATGATTTGTCAAAACATGCAAAGTTGGAGGTCTTGTTGAGGCCTGTCGAACATGTGTTTACTCCGGCAGTGGCGCACGATTGAGTTAATTTCCGCTGTTGTAGGTCTTGTTCTCTCGACCCACGGCAGCGTATGACAGCCTCCTCCCTCGCTTTAGGCGTCGCCTCTTCCTCCTCTGATATGGCTTCCGGCTTCTCGCCTTGCCTCTTCTTTTGTTGATGGCGAAAGACGAGACCGTCCCTTTTGACCGCTCTCGCCTGAACTTCAAGGATCCGAAAACAACTGGCCCGGGGTGCGCAGCATCTTTGGGTTTAAGCAGTATCTAGTTTCTCCAAAACTCGACTTCCCTTTGAAGATGACGCTACCTTGTCGGAAATGGGCTTCCCGCGTTTGAGATTACTTGAAAGTTGGACTGCGTTGTTTGCCTCTTCTCGCGTAACACCCTGCCCCGCCAAATAAGAAGGCGAAGTCGTAACATTGTTAAGCCGAAAATCACTCATTGTCGGAATTTATCTTCTTAAGCGTTATTCGCTACCCTATAACATCAGAATGGAGGAAGCTAGAGTTAGAATCATAGCGAAACGCAGTGCTCTGCGTATGGAAATGACCAAACTCCCATTCTTATGAGTTTAGATAGGTAAATGTCTTCCAGAGAGATTGATATCTTGATTGGACAAATATTACAATCGGATAAATAGCAAATGGTGGATTGGAGATTCGTGGAATTGTGGATGGACTCCGAAATCATTACATGCTCGAATTGCCTAGAGGATTAGCATGAGATTGAAGATGCATTATAGTAAGATTGTGGAGATAAACAAGTGGACCAAAGATAGCCCGAGAGGAGAAATTCTTCTTTAAAGATTGTTGCGGAAAGCAAGCAATCGAAAAATAATATAGACATAATAAAAATAAATAAATTGAATAGCGGATTTGCGTGATTTGGTCGTAGTGACTTTCGTTTGCAAGATGAGTGGTAATGAATTCTATTATAAATCAAGTGATACAATGGAGATTATATACTTGAATCACTCAAACACTTTGGTATTTCTCAAACCTCAATTACACCTAACATTGCACATAGTGTTTAGCCCTACAAATCCCAGCAAAATAATCTCTTAATGTCACAAAGAAATTATTTACAAATCTTCAGCTCATAAAATTTAATTGACTTATATTTTTTGGATGTAATTGACAGACAGACCCACCCACGAAGATAGCTCATTGTCCAAGCACTCGAAAGGGTGCTTCAACCATCTCTGACAACGGCGTGCTCTTCACTTGCGGCAACAACGGATCATCCCATATTTATAATATATAGGGATAAGTGCAATATAAGTCCTAAAACTTGTTACGAAAATGCAATTGAGTCCTAAAATTTGCAAAAAGTACAATCAAGTCCTAAAATTTGTCAAATTGTTTCAATTGAGTCCTAAAGTTAACACCGTCAAACTTACTAATGGAAAATGCTAACGTGACGCGGACGTGGAATTTTAAATAATTTTTCATTTTCCACATGTCTTTTTTAATTATTTTTTATTCAATGTTTTTAAAAAATTAGATTTAAAAACTAAAAAGAAAAGCTAAAATTTATTTTTAAAAATTGTTTTTAAAAAAAAGGCAGCTCCTCCTTTGCCGCCACCGTCGCCGCGGCTGCCCATCGCCAGAGGCTACCATTTTTTTTTTTTTGGAACTATTTTTGTTTTGTTTTTTAAATAAATCTTAACTTTTCTTTTCTAATTTTTAAATCTAATTTAAATTAAAAAAATTAAAAATCCACATGGAAAATAAAATTTTATTTTAAATGTCACATCAATATTTTTCGTTAAAAAGTTGATGGTGTTAACTTTAAAACTCAATTGAAACAATTTGACAAGTTTTAGGACTTAATTGCATTTTTTGCACATTTTAGAACGCAATTGCATTTTCGTTACAAGTTTTAGTACTTCTATTACACTTATCCCTAATATATAAAAGAAAGAAAAACCCTTTGTGAGACCGAGTCCAACGTGGGAGAAGAAAAAGTCCTCGGTCAACTTTCATACTCCAAAGTGCACAATCAACTTTCATGTTTTGCTGTTCTTTGCCGACTTCAATACGGATTTCCGTATATATTTCAAACAAGTCATCGCTTGTCAACGTTGAACTTTCCTATTTCAGTAACCGCATTCACCAATGCCCATTAGGGGTGGGCATATCGAACCGACCGTACTGGGAATCACCTAGACCAGATTGGCCCGGCCGGTCTAGTCCGATTCCATGAGATGTCGATCCGGTTACTGGTTTCATAAAAATGGAACCGGTGATTTATAGTTAGGTTCCTAGTTTCGGGAGACCAGACCGGTTCGGATCGATGGACTAGACCGACTTTTTTTTTTTTTTTTTTTTTTTTTAATTTCTTAATAATAGCAATAAACCCTAAATAGTATTTTTAATTTTTAATTTTTTTTCTATGTGACCGATTCCTAGGATTGTTCGGCTTGGTCCGATCCCCGATCCCAAAAAATGGGAACCGGTCTTCCTGGTCCGGTTCCTGGATCCTAGGTGGAATCAGACCGGATTGGAAAGCGATTATCCCTAACGTGCATTTGGACTTTGATGAAAATGTTGATTTCATATATTCTTAGATTCGATTTCTTGGAACTTTATCCATAATTCAACTCGGATAGAGTTAATTCAACGATTCAAACTTGAGACATTTTTTAACAAAGATTAGAGCGCGCTCCTCCAAGAGAAAGGTGAAATGGTCTTTGGGAACTCATATAGATCGCTCCACCTATCTATGCCTCAATCAAACAACGAAAATTAGCAAAAATAACATCGGAAAATATTTTCCATGCAAGGAGTACATCTCGAGGAACCAAACAACACGGTGTACAAGCTAAAGTCTCATTTGCATTGCGTCACAGCAGAGCAACATGATCAAAGCCAAAGTGTAATCTCGTGTTTGGTCGTGTGGCAGAGAAGTCTTACGTTCCAACTAACAGTTACTGCTTCAATTTGTCGAACGGCACAAGCCGCTTCCTTCTGCGCCTCCTCCTAGGCAGCCTTCTCCTTTGTCATGTCGTCGAGCCTCATGCACAGACATTTTTGCAGAATTTGCACCGTATGACCCTGAACCACCCAATGCCAAGGAATGAGGAACGATTAGATGAACCCACGAGAAAATGGAGATGCTATGGAACAATTTTCCGCAAGATGAAAATATCCATACTTGTCTTAATTGATCTCCACCGATAAAGATAGAAAGCCTCGGTAACTAACAATCAAATGCTGCACAAACTTAAAGGGCAGTAAAAGAAAAATGAAGGACGTGGTCATGAGAATTCCATAATGCAAAAGAATACGTAAAGAGAGTGAATTTTCAGATATATGCTGCAACTCGCAAAGCATTCAGCAATCCATGATAACACGTTATGCATATGTTAAACAGGGAAAAACGTAGTGCCACGATTTCCGTAACTAGAACAAGAATACATATAATCGAGTAAAAAGATTAATGCACCTGTTTTGGAATTCATCGATGTTGATGTGGAAGTAGAAAAGTGAAGATCCACGCACAAGTATTTTTCCTCTATTACCCTCTGTGTCACTGAACCTGGTTTAATAAGATAACCCCTCACCCATTAGTGCTAGGTAAAGGCTCATTTGTGAGGATAATTATGAGAATTAGGGTTAAAGGAGAAACTTGCGCACTATTTATAGAATTTCCAGCCAGGCCTTTCATTACGGGTTAGGTTTAACTCAGCCCACACTAACTAGCTCTATATTAGACTAATTAAGAAATCTTCTATATTATTTTAGACCAACCCCATAAAACGGTACATTATAATATCAATTCATGTAGTCGACATTAGGAAAACTCTTACAATAGACACACAAAAGATCTCCCAATTCACTCATAGTTACTCATGCATGTTCTTTTTGTCTGGCAACTGCACCAACATGGATTGATGGATCGTATGTAGGGGTGAGCATGGTTCTAGGGTAGAACTTGAAACCGGAGAACTGGACCGATGGGAACTTGTTCGGTTTCAAGTTTCAAGGTATCAAGGTAAGTTCCAAGTTCCAAAAACTGGAGAACTTAATTCGATGGGTCGGTTCTAGGTTCTTAGTATGTGGAGCCTTGAACTTGGACCTGGTAAAAGTTTTTATGTTTTTCTTGGTCTATATCTTCAAGTGATCTTACGATATTCCATAGTAGCTAATGATAAGTGTATAATCTAGAACCATTAGTCTAAGCTTTTATTTTATGATTGTGACTTTTATTTTGTTAATATTTCTTATTTTTCGTTCCAAATATAAGTTCTGGTAATTGGATTAACAATAGGTGATGGTCATTAAATGTAATAATTCACTGCAATTGTTCGATTAATAATATAGATGGAATCTGAGTAGACTATAGAATTAACCCTATAACTTGTGATAAGGTAGGTTTCATGTTCTAAGGTAAGTATGGTAGGTTTCGGATTTCAAAAAATAAAGAACCTATTTCAATAGGTAAGTTTTTGGTTTTAGGTAGAACTTGTATGGAACTAAAAACTGCTCACCCCTAATTGTATGATATGATAAAATTAGGAAAAATGCCAAAAAAGTCATAAACATTTTGTTTTTGTGCCGATTTAGTTCCAAACATTTTTTTAGTGTCGATTTAGTCCTAAACCTTTTTACGTTGTGCCAATTCAGTCATTTCTAACCAATTTTGGTTGGATTTTCTTGATTGGATGCCGGTCGATCGACGTGGACAACTTTTAATAATATTTTAATATTTTTTTTTTGATTTTTTGATTTTTTGATTTTTATTTTCTTCTTCTTCTCTTCTTCCTCTAGTCGGTTGCCGAACCTCGGTGACCGGCCAGAGGCGATGGCTGGCGAGGTCGACCTCGACCTCGTTAGCCACCTCGCTAGTGGTCGCGAGGAGGTGGCCTCGAGGTGGCCTCATGCCAAGCTGGTGGGGCTTGCCCTCGCTGGCCATGGGCGAGGCTCGACCCTCGCTAGATCAGGCGAGGGCGAGCCTTGACGCCCAGCGTGAGGCCGTCCTCGCGGCCACTGGCGAGGTGGCCGGCGAGGTCGACCTCACCGGCCGTCGCCTCGGCCGGTCGGCCGAGGTCCGGCGATCGGCCCTAGAGGAAGAAGATGAGAAGAAAAAAATAAAAAAATAAAAGAAAAAAAAATTCAAAAATTCAAAAATTCAAAAATGCAAAAATATTAAAATATTATTAAAAATTATTCACGTCAGTAGCCAAAGGTGTCAGCTAAGCAAAATCCAGCCAATTTTGGTCGAAACGATCAATTGACACAACATAAAAATGTTTAGGACTAAATCGGCACAAAGACAAAAGGTTTATGACTTTTTGGTACTTTTCCCTGATAAAATCAAGTGATTAACTCATGAAATTCCCAGATCATAATTTAATTTGAGCTAAATTGACCATCATTGTCACAAAGGAAGAAGGAAAGTAAAAAAGAAAACCGAACGAATAACAGGAGGATTTCAAGATCATATCGGCCACACGAATTTTAAAAGCAAAGTGCGTCGTAACAGCGAGTTGCATTGATGAATTGTGGATGTCCCTTAGAAAAACTCGTCGAATCCAAAATGGGTGCATGCAAATTCCAACGAATCGTCACCCAGTACTTACTTGATGATGTCTCTATCCGTCACCCAATCGAACAGAGCCGTAACAGTAAATTTGCATTGATGAATTATGGATAGCGCTTAGAAAATCTCGCGGAATCCAAAATGGGTGCGTACGATTTCCATCTGCCACCCAATCGAACGGAGACGGATGAACAGAATTCATGATGCGGCGAAGCCATTGACCAGCAGGCGATCTTCCCAGATGACAATCCCAGATGAATCGCAACTTTGACTCTTGGAGCCGACTTGACGACCGTTGTAGTCCCAGGGAAAAGCACGCGAACGCACAAACAGGGGAGAATTTTTTCAAGATCGCCTCAGCCATTGCCGGGATTGGGAAGCTTCTGGGCTTCCCGTTGAACGCAAAATCTTTGAAGGAATTTGCAGGTCGCTCGTTGAACTGGGGACCACGCTGCCAGAAAGGCGGAAGCTTGCTGAATCGGAATTGGGTGGGTTGATTTCTTACTAGATCGTGCTTGAGCTCCGAGTTGGGAAGTCCATGGACTCGGGCGGAACCCGTTCCCTTTTTTATCGGGTACGGGTCCGGCCGGAATCTGTTCCGGTCAAGTCCGGGCTGGGTTAGGGGTGCCAGGCTTTCTACCAATCGTTGTAGCCCAAGCAAGTCTTAGCGGCTTCGGAATGAGAAACCGAATGCGATAGAATATACTCGTAACCTTTTTGCATAATGTTCTTTATAAATGTTTGGAATTTCCAACATTACTTGATCCATCACTGAAATAAAATATGCTCACTGGCAATTTTTACAGCATACAGAGCTGTCGAAATGGGCCAAGGACTAATATTTTAACCCACATGTATGAACGTGAGTTATCTATGGATTATCTTAAAATTAAGATACGGGTCATTAATTGGTTTAAAAATAAAAACCTAGATAGGATGGGTTTTATTGCGCCTTTTACAAACCCATTTTAAAACCATTTATGACCCTTGCTTTCAAAGCTATTGTTATCCTCATTAGGAGACACTGTCTTTACGACCAATTCAAGCAGTTCAGCAATGGAGATCTGATCGCGGTAGAACTAGCAACCACGACGTGGCTATGGCAACAATTAATACTTGAAGCTGTCGTGCACCACCCATCGGACCTCCATGGCCACCCCGACCCAATCCACCCGTTTGCCCCCTCTTAATGGCATATAGTAAAACGTATCCGATATGTGCGTCCGTTGATATTAAGGTCCTCGAACACCTTAGATTAACGGTCCGCGTCAATGAATCGTCTTCCAGAATGAAAAACAGCAATAATGTCTTGGGCATAAAAGTCTTTAGCTAGGTCAATTGTCTCTCTGGGGTTAGAAATTTTTCGACTTCTTATAAGACTTGGAATTTGGAGGCATCACAAGAGGTCCAGACCCGCAATGTGAAGTGGTCCTTCGAAGGCGATGGAATGTGAATAAAGGAACAAGAAACGACCCAAGTGGTGGTGCGAGAGTGCACGGATGTCCTTTTAAGTCTTAAATGGATGGGCATATCGTGTTCTTTTGGCTGTTTCTCGGGCTGCGCCGCTCGTTCTGTACCGACCAAAGTCCCACATTTTCCAGGCATGCAGTGACCATGCTGTGCACATGTATCTTTCACCGAGCGTGCCGTCAGTGTCACGATGCCTTCGCCATACAAGCTCCCATCACTACTGTACCTCCTTTGAGCCTCTCTTTATGTCACCAACGTGTTCTTCATTTCGGTGGAAGAACGTGATTGAAGTTTTGCCACGGCCACCGGGTGTGGGAAATTGACCGGTGTTTTTCGTCGGGGGCTGAGAAAAGCGGTCTCATGTGACGTAACAGTGATGAGGGGGTGACTGAACTTCTGATGAACGTTCCTCCATGTCCGCATTCGAATCGTATCGACCCTCCAAAATTATTGATGGGATTTTAAACACGACTGTTTATATGCCTTCTCAATATATATTTAGTTAAGTTCTGACGCCACCCCGGCTCTGGTTTGGTGTGGCGATTAGAGAGTCGGTCCAAATCCATCTATAAACGCTTGAACTCTAAGAAAGTAACACTACTGTGTAACGCGTGAGGGGGTACTACAAAGAAATTCAATGCGTATTTTTATTGCAGCTTATTGCAGAATATGTGAGCTCAAGCCAGAAGCCCAAACTTTTGGGTCAGGACAGACTGGGAGTAGGTGAAGTCGTGCGTGTCCTCATCCGTTTCGTTGTCTTAAGGCCCATGCATATGGCGAGTGGAGGACGAAAGCGTCGTATCCGAAGACCCCACGTGAGCTCTCGATGACTTGAAAGCCTCACCACGCACACCCTGCTCCTCCTCCTAATCAAATCCTCAATACTATCATCCCCAGTCTCTGCATCGTCAAACTCCTCGAGAAGGGGTTGGTCCACCGGACGGATGACCCCCCGCAAGTGGAGACGAAGGAGAATTAATGATTAATGCGAAAAGAGGTCGCTGGCTCGACCCAGAAAAAGACGAGAGAGAGAGAGAGAGAGAGAGAGAGAGAGAGCTATCTCAATTGTCAAATGGGCTGGACTAGATAAACAGGTTAAGCGCACAAGAACCGATGAAACCGAACCGGGGGAATATGTCCATGTCTTTCCTTGTCAGTTCGCCATCACGTCGGATGAGTTTAACACGGAACGCGGCCGTAGCTTTCTGGTACGTGCGTTGAGCTTTTGTATGTGTGCCCTTTCGATTTAGGAATAGGGCTCTGTTCGGCGCGTTTTGAGTCCCGTAACCATGAAAGAACCACGTGTTTCGATGCATGGCAACTTAGCCGCTCCTCTACTTTTTTAGTCTAAACTCAAAAAGTCTCCACACGACGTAGGATTTCTAACAGACAAGTTGGATAGCGGTTAGTCATGACCAGATGATGAGAACCCTTTGATATTGCGGATCAAATTCCGTAAGAATTACGTTAGAGTCACGAGAAAGTAGAGAGAGAGAGAGAGAGAGAGAGAGAGAGAGAGAGAGAGAGATCTTTCGAAGATTCTTTTAAAGAAAAGGCAGACCTTCCATGGACGCCGACGACGAATCCAAGTACCCAGTCGAACTCAAAGGTTGGTCCGGGACCAGGAACCCCCACTGACAGTGAATCTAAAGAAGGCTGCATTTAAGGACCCGACTCGATTCTATGTCCAATCTGATCTTTGGATGTAAAGGGCACACGTCGAGCCAAACTAAGTTGACCTAATCTCGGACGGAGACGCCAAACCCACAGAGAGAGAGAGAGAGAGAGAGAGAGAGAGAGAGAGAGAGCCATCTCTTTGGCGAACATTATGGGGCTGCGCCTATTTTGTTCTCTTGCAGCTAGCCGAGATATTAGGCTCAGCCAAAAGAAAATACGCAAAGAAAGGGTAGCTGAGATTCTAGGGTGGGGGGAGAGAGAGAGAGAGAGAGAGAGAGAGAGAGACGCTTAAGCTTAACTAGAAGAAGCCTAAGCTTCACGGAAAGCTTGCTTCTGTGGCGGCTTGGTGGGAGCAAAATTCGGCTTAAGCTTAACTAGAAGGAGCCTAAGCTTCACGGAAAGCTTGCTTTTGTGGCGGCTTGGTGGGAGCAAAATTCAGCTTAAGCTTAACTAGAAGGAGCCTAAGCTTCACGGAAAGCTTGCTTTTGTGGCGGCTTGGTAGGGGCAAAATTCTACTTGCATAATGACGGGCGTTTGTATATTCGAGCACATATATGAATATACCTATTGAAGTGACTTTGTCTTATATGCGTGCTCTATAATCACAGTATATAAGATCGGGTGAACCGACTGAAATACCTTTATCATGTAAGGTTTCACATGACATGTTTCCGTCTGTTTGAAGCAGTAATTTTGAGATTTTGTGCAACACAACAAATCATTTTGAAAATCTAATTTATTGGATGAATTTATGTTTTTCAATGTTTTAAAATATCTAACACTCCCTGTCACGCAACAAATTAGAACTTGACCTTATATTGAAGCAAGGAATTGCATAATAGGTGGAGAAAATCAAGAGATCATAAAGATTTGAATGCCAAGGCCTCAATTTGACGTTAACGAGAATTTCGTTGGATCACAGTCAATCGTTTTGAAAATTAAATTATTAGATGGAATTATTTCAACATTTAAAATGGTTTCACAGCGTACATTATAATACGTAAGATCACTTGATTGGATTATCTGTGTTGATCGTGGATCTCATTGCAGAAGTCCTGTCCAATGCTTTACAATTGTCGCTCACCTAGAGGTGGAGTCATCATGGCCACCGCCTGAGCACATTACGGGCCCTTGGCGCCAGGGTTTCCTCAACTGCAATTAAAGGGCTTGTCTCTATGTTTCTCACACGGCCTCAAGCGCTTATCCAGGTTGTTCAAGGCCATTTGACTCATATGCTTCGTATATCTTCTATATACTCGTACGATTACGTTTATGATTTACAGTTATCATCCACCAAGCAAGGAAGACCGCACATCTTGTTGCGTGATATAAGCAATTAGACTTTATCAACTGGGCAGGGGCCTGGGGGGAGCCACCTCCGCCGCATTTAGGGCTTGTTCCATATTTCTTTTCTCCGGGAGAGCCTCCTTCTTTTACCTGGCAAAGCCCCCCAACTCGATGTTCTTCGGTGGTCTTCATATTTGACTTGGGGAAAGGGAAAAGAAAAAAACGAGTTAAAACAAGTTGTATTTGTATCGTGCGTGTGACCTGGGCACGACCCCAATTCAATGCGCCGGAGTCGAAGCTTCTCCTAACCCTCCCTCATTTCAGCAAACCGCCCACAAGCCTGATCTCCCACGGCAGACCCTAATTGGCTCTTTCAGCGACTGAGATCAGTCTTGTCAGGACCTTTCTTTCTAGGGTTTTTTCACCTCCGCCGCATTTAAGGCTTGTTCCATGTTTCTTTTCTCCGGGGGAGCCGCCTTCTATTACCTGGAAAAGCCCCCCAACAAGATGATCTTCGGTTGTCTTCATATTTGACCTGGGGAAAGGGAAAAAAAAAAATTTGCATTTGTATCTTGCGCCTTCAATTGCATGTGACTTTGGCACGACCCCAATTCAATGCACTGGAGTCGAAGCTTCTCCCAACCCTCCCTCCTTTCAGCAAACCGCCAACAAGCCTAATCTTCCATGGCAGACCCTAATTGGCTCTTTCAGCGACTGAGATAAGTCTAGTTAGGACCTATCTTTCTAGGGTTTTCTTTTTTTCCCCTGTGAAATGCGACCCCCCTATAGATTACGTAGATTCTATTTCCGGATGGGCAGAGAGCCTAGAGGATTGCAGTTGGCTCCGATATTAACACTACCCTAGTCTTGGAGGTCCTAGAATCTCATCTATGTTAAGGAATCTTTTGGAAGTGGGATGGAATTCCAGTTGAATCTAAAAGAGAAAGAGAAAGCTTAAGGAAAAGTTACCACTATTGAAAAACCCTCGACAGGATTTGGGGTATTGTGAGCTGAAGAGTCACTTGCATCGAATCATACACAATGTGTAACGCGTCTATGATTCCGTTAGTGTGATCTAATTAGTCGTAAGAATTAGTTGGAGATAGAAACTTCAAACGTGTAAATGCCCCTAAATTCAACAAGGCATAGATTAAAGCTCTGTTCGAATGAGTCGTGGTGCGGGTGTTTTGCTTCTTGGCATAAAATCAGAATCGTCTGATCGAAAGCAATATAATTAAAACAAAACCTCTTTTGTCTCCAATTTAATGAATGCATATGGTCATTCGCTTTTGTGTCCATATAGTTCTCTTGATCGTATCTACCGATGCAGCTACGATAGTTTAGCTGCAATTCGCTTCCATCGCAGACATAATCTATAAAATAAGGTACTCTTTCTTCACTTATTAATCTCCATCTGCCAAATTTAGAGGATCCTCGAATAACTCACAAATGAATCGTCGCAATTCTTCGTTTCCCGATTTCCATGGTTGCTTGAGAGAGCAATAATTGCCGGTGAAGACGGGAAAAAGAACGGGAAAAAGAAAAGAAAAGAAAAATTCACAAGAGATGGGTAAACGAAAGAGTGCTGCAATCACCAACTTAAATTACGTACTCGTTCGACCAAAAAAAAAAAAAAAAAAAACGTACTTGACTAGAAAGGTAGCGTGCGAACTCAAGAAGTTGCTGGCGACGTCTCTTTCGCCCTCGTTGTCTCCCATGGTATCACGAAGAGGACAGGAGCAAATTTTGGGTATCTTAAGGTCAATGGTTTTTCATTACATGACAAGATCGTCTCTGTCCACGGAAACCCTGAACAGAAAAATATCAAGGATTGGACAAACGAGGTCGACGATTGACGACGGTGCCCTCCCCATGGAATCCTTTCCACTATCATGGTGGCCACTGTTTTCAAATCCATGGACAGAGAGAGAGCAAGCGGAAAATTTCATTCCTTAATTCAAAAAAAAAATCAAGATTCATTACTGGAAAATCACTCGATTCAACCTTTCTTTTTCTTCTGCTGGTGCGACAGCTGATTAGGATCATTTGACCATTAACTTTTTATTCAGAATACCGGCCAAGATCATTCTCAATGCTTCGATTTTGATTGGGTTCGGACAAGGACCCTCCAGCTGTCTCGATGACGAATGGGGAGCGCCCCCCTCATCATCTTCTCTTCTCCCCCGTTGACTGAATGCCCCTTTACTTGAATCCTGACCCGTTAAAACTGAGATTTTCCTGTGCGTTAAAAAATAGTGGCGGTTGTTGCGAGCCTGATGCATCAGGGTTTTCTATTGATTTCATTATCCATCTTGATTATTTTTATGTGCCCGGTTCGCGTATGCTTATCCGCAAGACAAAAGAATTGGGTGGGTGATTTGTGTCTTTCGATCATGTCTATTGGAGAAAAATAGCTATCCACATTTAATGCATGGAGAATTATATATATATATATATATATATATATATATATATATATATATATATATATATATTTATATTGTAGATCTGCCAGTACACATAAATGCACGACTTCTTGATGCATAAGGTTATGGCAAGGCAAATGCATCTCTCTCTTTTCTTTTCTTTTCTTTTTCTTTTTCTTTTTCCTTTTTTCTCTCTTTTAAATTAAAAGTGTCAAGAAACGGGGTAATCGAATTCATCTAGTTTGGCGATTAGTTATATGAAAACTTTCTGGAACTATGTCAAAGCGGGTCTTGTTAACGAGCACCTAGGAGCAGTATTTAATCCTATTAAAATTAGTAAAAACACATAAAGAGACATGTTTTGAAAATAAGAAAGGAACGTACTTTGAAGAAAGACATTTTTCGAATAGAAATACCACTTAATCACTGTATATTAGCGCGTTAGGGGCACTCGTTCTTTACCATTTTCCTTTCATAAAATTTTCTCAACTCTTTGTAATAAGAAATGATACTTATACATAATTCGCTTATTATCTAGACATGGACGAAGCAAACTTGTTCAGTGAGAATGCATCGTGCCCTCAAAATCTAAAATGAAAAGTTTAAATAGCGAAAATACCGACCTAACGTTTCGAACGTTGCCGTTTTGTAATTAGGCTCTCTAAGAGATTTATTTGTTTATTTATTTATTATTTTTGGAGCCGGTCATACTCGAATTGATGACTCAACCGAGAGTCATTGACAATAAATTTCTCCAAAAATGATAGAGGAATAGTAGAATACTATGAGTTTTTTTTTCTAATGGCCTTGACTAAACATTAAATTAATGACTTGCGGATTCTACTTTGTCACTTTTGTCAAAGTTAATCGCGATACTTTAGTATCGTACAATTTAAAATGATATGTTGAGTAGTCCAGGTTCCAATATCTATGAACTTTGCATAAGCTTCGCCATGGTCCTTAATAGTTGGGATTTTTACAAACTATATGTCTGCATATCGAACTTTTCTTTCTTCCTGTTCACGCTGGGGGTGCACTTCTACGTATGGATGATGTAAGTCTGCTGCAAGTAATATGCAGTTTGATCACAACTACCTCTTTGGAATTGGTAAAACTTGATCAGCCCACAGAGATTTTCAATTTAAAAACTAAAAGTCACTTATCTGAATTCTATCAATTTTGTGTAAAGATCATCTAGACTTAATTGATTCATAAAACTCGTGGGTTATTTTTAAGACCTTCAACTAGTCGAGAATAAGCTCAAAAATTATCTCTTGTATATGGGAATCCGTAGGATCACACATATGTTCTTTTTTCTAACTTTTTATTAGAACTTTTTAACTATGAGATTCAGTGAATTGCTGTCTTATAAAAAGAAAAAAAAAGGGTGATCATTAGTAATGCTTTGAAACATCCATGTTGTTCGTCTATGAAGCACCTTTTCATTGTAGTTATCTCTTTTTCGAGATATATGCTTCATTATAGAAAAATAAAGGAAATTTTAGGAAATGTTGCTACATGAGGATGAGAAAAAGGCCATTTCATAAATCTGGAAGAACAATTCCTTAAGATTGATGACGGTTGGATCACAAAATAAAAATAAAAAAAATAAAAAAAAAATCTAGTTATTTATTGAAGAGATTTCATACGTTTGTGCATTCCACACTCAATACTTAGATTCAATAAGTTTTGGCTCCCGTTAACGAGTATTTCTGTTCCACCCTAATATTGAATATGGAAACAATTTGATTTTCAAAACACATGATCACGCATTACAATAGACTGTCTATGCATTGAAACCACAATATTTCCTTAGTTAGCTACTCAATAGATGCTCCTAGATTATTCGTTAACGAAATTCATATAATTCGGTTTATCGTAGAATAATCGTTTCCGCAAGAATTATAAAATCAACATTCTAGAATTAATTAACCCATTGACAAGATGTTTCCAAGCTTTCAATTCAGGAATCAATGGTTATGAGTTCAATTCATGCCGTAAGAAGCTCAAATTTAATTGGGATGATCGCCGTGAAATTATATGATAATTTCTTCATATACCTGACTAATTAAATACGTTCAATGCATTATTAAGTATAACAATAATGACAAGAACAATAATAGTACTAGTAATAATAATAATAATAATAATAATAATAATAATAATAATAGACTAACAAAAGGATGCGGGGAAGGGGGGCTCCACGGGGACATTAATGTAATGTGGCTCGCAGCGGTCTAGAATTTGGGGTTTGCGGGGGTCTGACGTGGACGGAAGCGAAAAGTGACGTGGCGGTGGGGCTCGACCTCTCGCCAAAGAAGTCAGTGGGATTAGGTGTCTTCCCCACGTGGTCCCCACCGCCCCCTCTCTTTCTCTCTCTCTCTCTCTCTCTCTCTCATAACAACCTTCCTTTCGGACCGGACAGACAGAGACAGAGCCGTGCCGTCAACTCCGTTGACCTCAGACAACGCCCCCCGCCCCACCCACGTGGACCCTCCCCCACGCCCCCGTTATCCTTAACGGCGTCCCCAACTAGAGATGCCAACCGTCGGTTCCTCCACGACCGCGCACGATCCATCGCGTGACTCCCGTGGCACCATCGCATTTTCGACCGTTCGATCAAATGGATCATATCAACGTTGCCCTACTTGATATTAATGAAAAGAATACAAAATAAAATAAATATACGGGAATGTTATTATAATTTGCACTTCCATTGACCGAAGGTCAGAAAATAGATTTTAGGAACAATATCCAATAATTTACAATTAATCGCTTAGAATCGTTTTTTGAGAATTTGTCATTACCAACTATTTTGAAAGTTTGAATTGTTAAATAAACGTGTGGTTTACTATTTAATTACGCTAACACTCTTTATCTCACTTAATCTAATTTTTTTGCCTTCTTTTTGCCTAGTATTTAGTTTGGTCATATTTAATTGAGGAGATAAACGAGATGAATTTAGGATCCTGACTCTCATATCATATAAGACTTTGTAAGATTACCGTTAACTATTCTAAAAATTCACTTTTTTAAATAAAGATTTGGTTTAATATTTAATTATATTAGCACGTTTTCTCGAAAGTTATTTTCTACAAAACGAATGGCACCTAAATTATAAGTATTGTGATTGTCATGGAATAGATTTTTCGATGTAATGATATGATATACCGGGATGGAACGTAAAAAATTCAATTTACCGGATTAACTCCATTCATGAAATACCTTTTACTATGACATATTGATTCCCGAGCTGAAAACATGGGTTAGACTCGTGCGGAGCTGTGCCTACATACGACGACATATTTTCTCTCGGGTTGATCTTGGCGCGTCCTGCCGACCAGAAGGCGCCACGTGGACGGTCGGATCGCCAGCGGCGTCATCCATGCCAGCGACAAAAGCGGCTGGTCGTCTCTGTCTCTGTCTCTCTGCCTCTGTCTCCGGGCCTTTTTATTATCTTCGGACCCCCAGAAGCGACTTTGCCAGCAATATACTTTCGTTTTTCTGAAAAGGTTACACAACCACTCTCTCTCTCTCTCTCTCTCGCTCTCTCCCTCGTCCCACGTCTTCATTTTCTCGGTCATGGATAGACAACGCGGTGAATTGACGTTCTTGCACTCCCGCGACTTCCTCCGGCGGAGCCCCGCCCCGCCTCCCGCCGACGACCGAGCCGATGCGGGGAGCTCGCACGGCCCCGGCGACAGCAAGCCTCCCATCAGGGAGGTCGATTTCTTCTCATCGGGGAATTGCTCCAAGCTCAACAGCGGCGAGGAAGAGAGCAAGGAGTGCCATGGAATATCGAGATCGACTCTATCCGATCCTCGCGTAAGTTTAATGTTGGTGTTATTTTCCTCTTTTTTTTTTTTTGTTCTTTCTCGATCATTTGGATGTCTCGATATGAATCATTCACGATTCATTAACATACAATTCGACGACAGACTGGACTGAACCTGCTCTCTTTAAGTTCCGGGATGGCGACCGCTACGGGAGACGATCGCAGAAACCACGATACTGAGGTGAGTTTCATGATGTTTTTTTATTGTGGGTCGTCGGGATTCCTCAATCTTGATTCTTGAAGTTTCCGAGAGCGCTAAGAAAGGTTGAGATTCTGATCGGTTTGTGATCAGATGAGGATGCTCCGAGGGGAGTTGGAGAGACTGCACGAGGAGAACTGCAAGCTGAGAAGCATGTTGGATCAGATCGCCAAGAACTATAATAACCTCCAAGGTCAGCTCCTGATGGCCATGCAGAAACAGGCCCATCTTAATCAGAGCGAGCAGCAGGTACTGTCCAGGTTTCGATCGAGCCGCTCAGTCTGTCGATTTCTTTTATCTTGATAAGATCCAACAGAGGTTGGAGTTAGATGTATCTCGCATCGCAGTTCATCGATCGGTAGACCATACAGGCTATAGTCAATCTCATCTCTTCCTGGATGTCAAATATAGTAATGGGCAACCCGTGCCTCACCTCACTTTAAACTGGCAAGTGTATTCCTGATCCGTTATCGCCTTTTCTCCAATATCTTAATCAAAACTGAGATTTTTTCCAGTTTCAATTAATTCCCCGTTATTAAACAAGTTATGGAACAGAACCACCTAGGGATTGCAGAGTTTTCCTTACTCAAATGTCCTGAGAATCTGTTCCCCCATTACTTCTATTTATTTATTTTCCCTTCTGGTGTAATTGAGTTTTTTTTTTTTTCCTTTTTTCCCTTTTTTTCCTCCTAATGCAAGTTCTCATCTCGTCAATATCTTAAATTTATCTGATTATATCTCCGAACATTACAGCCTGATTATTCCTAAAATCGAAGCAGTATATCATCGCCTTAGAAGATCAGCTAAACATGGTCATAAAGAAAATCAACAGAAGTGAAACCAGATGTATCTTCAATGAATGACTTTGTTTTTGGAGAGCTATATAAAGCTCTCTCCTCTCTCTCTCTCTCTCTCTCTCTCTCTCCGGACTCAGCTGAACTTGCTTACCCATTTTTCGGTTCTCTCTCTCTCTCACTTTATTTTTTCCTGCACTGACGATTGACTTGTTGACTAACGTGGCTCTTAATTTGCCAGAGGGACGAGATGACCAGCATGTCGAGCCCCACAAAGTCAGCGCAACAGCTCATGGACCTTCGGCCAGCATGTGCGGCCATAGACAACGTGAAGGATGAAGAGAAGACCCGCGAGGTGTCAGTCTCTCCAACCACTACCATGGAGGTCATGTCCAAGGAAAGCGACCACATTCACACCCCTCCCCTCAATGGCACCAACAACAATCATAACATCGAGGATGGCGACCGGGCCTCACAGAGCTGGGGCTCCCCCAAGAGCCCGAGGCTCGAGCCCTCGAAAGGCGGGGAAGAGCAACTGGCCGACATGCCCTTCAGGAAGGCGCGAGTGTCGGTCAGAGCTAGATCGGAAGCACCATCGGTAAATAACTCGAGAAAAGGAGAATTTATAGGACTATTATGTTGATTTGGGATTAAAACCAAGCTGGTGGGTGATTTTTGTTGTTGATTCTCTATTAACTATATTCCAGATTAGCGATGGATGTCAATGGAGGAAGTACGGACAAAAGATGGCCAAGGGGAATCCTTGTCCACGGGCCTACTACCGTTGTACGATGGCCGTTGGATGTCCAGTTCGCAAGCAGGTAACGACTTTAATTAAGAAAAGGTGACTCATCTTTGAAACCATGACGTAATAATTTGTGTTTATTGTTGATGATGACAAAGACACTAACCATTCTTTCACTAAGAAATGGAAACCTTATAAACATGACCCGTTGAGATTCTTCTGCTAAAACTTCTTTCTTTTAGCTAAGCTTCTCTACCTTTATCGCCCGTAAATAAATCCATGCATTTCCATTGTCGTGTAATCTTGGGCAATTCGAGTGGAAATGATAATGAGAGTTCTTCATTTGTAAACAGAGCGAACTTCTAATGGACCCATCAAACCACCATTGCATGTTAATTAAATTCGTTATTGGATTATGAGATGATTATACATTTTTTCTGAGAAATGTAAACTTGGTCCTTTTGTCCAACACAGGTTCAAAGATGTGCGGACGACAAGACCATTCTTATCACCACCTACGAAGGCAACCACAACCACCCACTTCCTCCGGCAGCCACTGCCATGGCCAACACGACATCCGCCGCTGCCGCCATGCTACTATCAGGCTCCACCACCAGCAAGGAAACCCTAGCCTCCACCAACCCCGGCTACTTCCCCTCGCTCCCCTACCCTTCCACCATTGCCACCCTATCTGCCTCCGCACCATTCCCCACCATCACCCTCGACTTGACCCAAAACCATAACCCCATGCAACTCTTTCAACGCCCACCGCCTCAGGCCTCGGCCACATTCCCTCTTCCCTTGCATGGCTATACAGCTCAGATAATGGGGCAAGTGCAACACTCCATGAAGTTACCAGCGATGCCTATGGTGCAACCAGGACTAGGGCAGAGGCATGCGTCCTTGGTGGAGAGCGTCAGTGCTGCCATTGCGTCCGACCCCAACTTTACTGCCGCTCTTGCAGCCGCTCTTTCAACAGTGATGGGCGGTGCACCGCCACGGAACGGCCCGGATGGCAATATCAATGCTAATAACAATAATAGTGGGAATAATCACCTTCTTCCTGCTGGGGTTGGTGTGCTTCCTGGGTCCCCACAGCTTCCTCAATCCTGCACCACTTTCTCTACCAACTGAGCTTATTTTTCCGCAGACTCAGTCTATATGCCTAACAGGAAAAGATGCTACTAGGTCGAGGAAGAAAAACGGAATAATTACTGTCAAGAAAATTATACAACCTATGTGGAAGGATAAGAAAGGCTGATGGAGATCCGGGAAGTGCATTCGCATCTCTCTTTTCAGAGATGGCCGTAGCGACTCAGTTTGTTGATCATGCATGGATGCAGCAAGCGGTGCTTCTTTGGTGTTGATGGGTGATTATGGGTTAAAGATTAATCAGCTTCTAACTTCTCGGAGAACATGCACTCGTTGCCTTTTCTTGTCTTGAATTCTTGGTGATGATCTTTTCTTTTTTCTCTTTCTTTTTCTCCGGAAGGCATGTTTTTCTTCGGTGCAATTGCTTCATATATGGGGATTTTGCAGCTTTGAAAAGTGGGGTATAATTCAAGGTAGACACATTAGGAAGGACAGGTACTTGGAGAGAAACAAATATATATGCCTGATCTTGTACATTAAGTAATAAAGATCAGAGCCTCACAGGCTTAAAAGCAGATAGAAAGCTTCTTATCTTTCAAATAATATTTCTTCAGCCTCGGCCTTACTTGATCTCGTCTCTTTGCATTTTCATTGCACTTGTCTTAAGTTTACGTTTTAGAATAGAAAATCTCCTCTTCTTATATTATTTCTATAGTGCACCTTTACCTATACATTATTTCTACTTGCGGGAATCACTGGCTTGTACTTGTGATAATCTAGTAGGAAGATGCTGCTCTTAATATCTGAAGAATTTAAAATCAGTCTAGAGAGTCTTGGCCGCATAGAAAATATGCGAGGCAATTGCCTTGCGTGTGGGTTATGTCTGAAGTAAGTCCTTTCGTTTTCTTTAGAATATAAAATGCGAGGTATACTATGATCAAATTACAAAATCTGTATAATATTTACTGAGATGATCAAGAATAGCGCAAGCGGATGTATAGAACTTAATCAATAGCTGATTACAATCTGTCTATCACTTAGTCTATGGTCAAGCATCATGTCTTTACTTGGATTATAGGGTGAGCTGCAGTACATATGCTGAGTACGAAGGATTCTCTCGGTATCTATCTCTATATTACATTACGGTTTGTTCAATTAGTCTTTGCCAATGGCTGGTTTAGTTTTTTCACCAAGTAATAGCAAGGACAGATAGTCATCTAATAAAATGCAAAGCAATTAATGAGAAGTCACAGCAATCGCAATAAAACTGATGAATTGAAAGGTTTTAAGACTCATATTTTCTTGGACATGTCTTTACAGTTAAATAGCCTCGAATAACACACTGTATCACGGATCAATTTGACACATTTGAGTTGTTTTTTTCCTCAATATCGCATGCTAGACAAGGAACTCTGTAGTCGTAAATCTTCAAGTAGCTTGGGGTTTGGCAAATAACCAGAGCATCAATGTATAGATATTGCATTAGGTTCAGGCAGAGTGAATTAACAAAAATTAGGGTTTCATGAACCCTACTTTATCACGTACCAAACTCCCTCGGCCTTGTTTCAGCAGCTACATATATACGACGCTGTATTTTAATCTGAACATAGCCTCAGGTCCCTAGCTAGAGCCTCTAGATGAAAGAGTTACATATATATATATATATATAACATCTAGGATTACGAAGTTGTTTCATTGCAGCTTTATGACCCATCCGACATTTTCATGGAATCATGCTTAGGAGTACTTTAAATTCTGGTCGACAAAATTAATTACGCAGAAAGAAGCGCGGCGAATTTCAAATGGATCTTCGGTGCACATTCTATCCCTTTTTTAAGCAATTAATCAGAGAGCTCATTGCATCACTTCTTCTAAAAGGGTTTTTGAACACCCTCTTTGTACTCTGCACAGTGTGTGTAGTAATATTATGGCGTTATTTAATTGCAAGATCCTAATTATTTTCTGCGATGATATTGCAACAATTAGTATTAGAGCCTCTTACATCACAACATCCATTGTCCAGAAACTGCATTAGTTATTAGAGCCTTCTTTGAGATATTCATCAAACATCATAATAAATTGGAAGCCCACCAATTAATCATGGGCTCTGATAACATTTATTAGGAGAGTGTAGTAGAAGCCCAATACCAATTGGTCTACTAATGTGAGATAGAGACCATGGGTTTTCTCTTTGGGTGACTCCACTTTCTAAAGTGTACTAACACCCACTTGAATCAAAGACACTTAAGGAAATCAAATTTTTCTTCAACTCTAGAACATACCTTACCCAAATCAATGTCCTCATAATGCCATCATGTATTCTTATTCTAACATCACCAACATCACAATAACATCATGCATTTCGATTTTTCTTTAATATACCTGACTCTAGTCAATGTCTTCATAATATTATCATATATTCCAATTCTAACATTACCAATACCCACAACATCACACCCAGCGTTGTTCTTGAATTACACTTTACTATTATCTATACAATAATAAGTAAATAAACCAACTATTATTTGATGTAGTGTGAAAAAACAACTAGAATACATAATCTATTTGCCAAATGATGAATCGTCAAAGACATAGTTTTTTTTTTTATTTTCTTTCCTCTCTTCATTCCTTGGGTCCACGCTTTCTTTCCTTGCACGAAGTAGCTCACCGCCAAAGAAATAGTACATATAGCATTCTTGTTTTCGGTCGTACACATTTTGCTTTGGACTCAAACACGCAGTGATTTGTGCTATGAGTTTTACATCCAATTGAGTTGTTTATTTGTAAACACTTTGGGTTTTGGCTTAAATCTAAGTGTGGGACTCGAGCATATGAGCGATTATAACTCTGATTCTTCAATTATAATGAGTTATTTGTTGTTGAATTTTCCCATGAATGTAGTTATTGACACTCGGATTGAATCACATAAGTCATTGGTGTCATTATTATTCTTCATTTATTTCTTTTATGATTTCATGTTGATTTAATTTTTAAGATTCTAGTTAGTTTTTGTAATAATATGACAACAATTGGTATTGGAGCTTGTTATATCACAATGCCTATCACTCGGAAACCTCATTGGTCATCATATTCCTTTTTTGAGATTTTCACCAAACACTACTCCAATAGAAGAGCAGAATGTTCGGAATGATGTGGAGCAGAATTCACTACCATTATCACTTCGAAGAAACTTGATTGGTAACTGATAGTGTCGGGTCATCAAAGTCTAAAAGGACTGAAACTAGCACATCGGCTTTAGACTTCAAAAAAGAAATCAATGTATACATCGGTTAGGTGCTGGAGACCTGGCGGACCCATATTAGGTCAATCAATCAGAACCTCGTACCCGAGTAGATCCGGTCAGTTTGAAGGCTGGCGAACAAGAGGTTTTGGTCTTGCAGATAGACATGCAAGTAGAGATGTCCGCAACATCGACGGAAGCTACTCCGAACTAAGATCAGATGACAAACAACCATCGAATAGATCGGGAGCCCAACAAACAACTATCGGCTCTAAGGGCCCGTTCGGTTCGACTTTGGGGAAATGGCTTTGGGAAAATGTAAATACATTTGGGGTAAAGGGGTTCTCCAAAATGCTTTAGTGTTTGGCAAAGTATAACTTTAAAGTGTTTTGGAAAGCGACTTTGGCGTAAGTACTATTTGGTAAACCCTACATTTGCAAAGGGATTTTATTATTTTTTTAAAAAATTAAAATCAAATTCGATGAAGCTCTGGCGCCGACCAACTATCGGTGGCCAAATTTGGCCATTGGACAGCCCAAGCGGTGTTGCCTAAGGTCGCGCAATGGTGACCCTAGGCAACGTTGCCTAGGTTGCGCGAACCTAGGCGGTAGTCGCTAGGGATACGCCAACCCTCAGGCAACGATGGTTGGCCTCCGGCAGCTATTGGGAAGAGGAAGATGAACGATTGACCCAAAAAAGAAAAAGTTGAAGGGTGAACAGTAGAAGTGGACCTGCATTTTCAAAATGCCAAAAGCTCAAAATCGGTCCCTACATGGTTTGGGTTTTCCACCTTCCCAATGCTGATAGTTGGCCAATAGGCTTCTAAAAATACTTGCCAAACGCCTAATATTTTTCCCGAGGGGCTTTGAGCCAAGGGGTTTTAGGAGCTCAAAGCCCTTTGGGAAAGTTAAACCAAATGGGGCCTAATACTATTAGCCAAATGCCTAATATCAATTGGTTTAGTGACGCGAGATAGAGACCATGTGTCTTCTCTTTGGTTAGCTCCATTTTCTAAAGTATAGCAATATCCAACTGAATCAAGGGTACTCAAGGAAATCAAGTTCTTTTTCAACTCTAGAACATGCCTAACTCCACTTGATGTCCTCACAATAGCATAATACATTATGATTCTAACATCACCAATACTCACGACATTGCCCTTAGTGTTTTTCCCCAACTGTACTATTATCCATGTATGATAAGTGCTAAACTAGTTCTTATTTGGTGTATCATGAAGCGAACTACCGTAATCCATAATCCATTCGTAAGATGGCGAATCATCAGTGACAGAGTTTTACTTTAATTTCTTTCTTTTTTTAACTCATTGGGCCCACACTTGCTTTCTTTTCTTCTACAAAGTAGCCACGCGACAAAAGAAAAATAATGCATAGCTCGTTTCCAGTCGTATGCAAGCATTGTGCTTTGGGCTTGAACATGCGGCGATTTGTGCTATGAGTTTCACATCCAATTGAATTGTTTATTTGGTGTGGGAAACACTTGAACATATGAGCTATTGTAACTTTGATTATCTGATTATAGTGGATTATTTATTGCTGGCTCTTTCCATGAATGTAGTTATTGAACACTTAAACCGAAACACGTATATTTTTTGTGCCACTATTATTCATCATTTATTTCTTTGGTAATTTTGCATTGATTTGGATGCAAGATCCTTGTTAGTTTCTGCGATAATATTAAAACAATTGGTATCTGAGTTTGTTGCACCACAACGCCCATCGCTTGAAAAGCGTTTTGGTAATTAGATTCAATCTTTGAGATATTTATTAAACACAAGAATAGATGAAGAGACCATCAATTAACCATCGGCTCTAATACTATTTATAAGAATCGTGCAACAAAAGCTTAATACCTCTTGAAGATCTCTTTTCGAGTGAAGGTATTGGGTTTCTACTGCACACCTAATATCGAGAGATATGGAGTTCAAGTTGTTTAAGAAACCATTGACACTATATAAGACATCTATCCTTTAGATAACAACGATTGCACATTCATTGGGAAGGGCTAGTTAGACAAGCAAAGATTCTAATTCGTGAATACTAGGAAAAGAAAGCAACCCCTCCTTCACCATGAAGATTGCTGATCGGCACACTTCAACATCGACTCATAAAGTCGTCTAAGTTTAATGGACCTTCCACCATTTGCATAATGTAGCCAGAAACACTAGTTTGGTTCACTTACCAAGAAGACATTGTAAGAGTTTTCCTAATATGGACTACATTAATTGATATTGTAATTTATCGTTTTACGATTATCGTAAAACAGGGTTGGTCTAAGGTAATATAGAATTTTTTTTAATTAGTCTAATATGGGGCTGGTTAGTGTGAGCCGAGTTGAGCCTGGCCCGTAATGATGGGGACTGGTTGGAAACTCTATAAATAGTGTTCAAGTCTTTTCTCTAACCCTAATTCTCATATGTATCCTCACATAAGGAGCGTTAACCTAGCGCTAAAGGGTGAGGGGGCCGTCTCATTGAGCTAGTGATATAGAGGGCAATAGAGGAGATGGACTTGAGCATGGAACATTGGTTTTCCGCTTCTGCTTCAAGAATGATGGATCCCAAAACAAGTGCGTTAATCTCTCTACTCAATTATGTATGTTCTTGTTTTGGTTATGGAGATCTTGGGATTGTGCAATTTGCATCCAACATATGTGGTATCAAAGCAACCATAACCCTAGAACTTGAACGCATAATTTTTTTGCCATAATTTGTGATTTTTGTGATTTTTTGTTCAATAAAAATAAAGTTAAATCACAAATTCAGACTGGGCTCGTCGAAGCGAGCAGATTCGTGGGCGGCGCATTGCCAGGGGAGGCCGCACGCGTCCCCACGCGTGGCCACGTGTTGCCAAGGCGTCGGAGACGCGCCCCATGCGCCTTCACGCGCTCCCACGCGTGGGGCGCGGCTCGTGCGTGCGACACACACGGGTGTTGACGTCACGATGACGTCAGTGAACCGGACCCGATTGATCGAGGATTTGACTTGACCCGTTGACTAACTCGACCCGGTCAACTGTTGATTGGATTGGTCAACTGGTCGGACCGGATGGCTGGACTGGACAGTCGAGCCGGGAACCGGTCAAACCGGTTTTGATCGGCCTTTTTTGCCTGCGTGTGAGCTCCACGTGCCATGCACTTACGTGGCGCGTGTGGGCGTGTGGCTTTCGGCGTTGGATTTGTATGATCATTTTCTATCTTGTGGTGTATATAGTTTACATGTTTGATGATTTTATGGATGTGAAAATACATATGAAACCCTAAATATGTGTATTTTAAGTGTATTTTTGCGTATTTTTCTTGTATTTTCCTGTGATTTTGGAAATATAAGTGTTGGGTTACAGGTATATTATCACATAAACATTATAAAAGTGCGATTCATTAATAAAAATTAAAATTTGTTATAAATTGAAGCTGGCTTAATGAGATACAACCATTATAGGATATTATTTGAACTATGTATTGAGGTTATGAGAAGCAAAAAAAGTTATGAAACTTTTGTTGCTCAAGCATACTTCTTTATATGCATCTTGATGTATTTTTATTTCTTTTGGTAATTTTTGGATGATGAACGTCTTAATAACTCATGACTAAACTGATTGTACTGCTTAACACATCTGCTGAATGTTGGTAATGCATGTCAGTTAAATTATTGGATAATGTACCTAAACTCATATGGTCACTGGTTAATGTCTATCAAGTTGAACATTTTTTATGGTTAAGAAGTATGACAACATTTAGTAGAGCAATAGTATCTATTGTTATAGTTTAGATATTTGGTTTTATGTTTTGACTCAATTTATAGGCCATTGGTTGATGCAATGATAATTTGTTACTTAAAATTGGCTAATAAATCAGCTATTGGCCTTGTAGTCATGTTTTGCCTTATGAAACTCATGAGCAATAGTGGATCAGCTATCAGGCTTGTTGATTTGGGGTACCCTGTATTGCTATTGATGTTAATTTGTGATAGATCATCTGGATCAGCATTCTTCTTTATGTTGTTATGATAATCTGTAATCTGGGTGCACAAGAGACGCTTTCTTCTATGTTATGAGAAGTTTCTTGTGTTGCTATGATCAATGATTTTCCTGGATGAATAAAGCAGTGTAATTAGCATGATATGTGATTTTGGTGATTTACTGCCCCTGTCACTAAATTTTAAATCACATATATATGGTGTATGTGATTAGTAAGGTTTATATTCCTGGTATGAGAGAGTTTCAAGGATTCAATTAAGTAGTGACCGCCAAAGTGGCACGCTTGATTGGATTTGAGAAATTTCGATCTCGTATATTGATTGGGATGTCTCCTAATCTAATGCGTAGTCATACTCCCAAAGGAGGTGATTGTGTATTAGTTCATGGAGGGATACATGATTGTATGGTGGAGGAGTGATTGATCCTAGTGGTTCATATACCCAAAGGTGATGAATTCACGAAGATTGTAATATATTCTCATAACTGCTATCATGTGGGGAGTGTACAACTGCACGTCATGTATTCTGCCCAAAGATGATTATATGATTATGTGTCTAACTCTTTGGATGTGTACTTGTACGTCAGGTTACACAGTGCTCACATGATGCTAATTATATACATTACTTGTTATTTTAGTTATACTCCTAAATGAGGTGATTGTGTATTAGTTCATGAAGAGATACAAGATGGTGTGGTGGAGGAGTGATTGATCCTAGTGGTTCATATACCCAAAGGTAATGAATTCACGAATATTGGAATATATTCTCATAACTACTATCATGTGAGGAGTGTACAACTGCATGTCATATATTTTGTCAAAAGGTGATTATATGATTATGCATGTAACTCTCTGGATGTATATTTGTACGTCAAGTTACATAGTGCTCACATGATACTAATTATATACATTGCTTGTTATTTTAGTCATATTTTTTGTAATTAATAATTCCAATATTATTGAGGTTTTTACTGCTTCAAATTTTAAATTGTTGACATATGATTTGCTGCTTGGGAAAATAGAAATAAAATTTGCTTACTGTCCATAAAGTGTTCCATTCTGGAACACTTGATAAGTGGTTTACCAACTGATTGCACTGCTAAAAGATGATAGAAGCCTTAATGGCTTGAAATTATGCATTGTCTAATATTGAAATTAGGCTATATCTGCAATGATTTTTTTTTTTTTTTAACATAATGATATATACGTCTCGTATAAGGTTGAAAATGTTGTTTCCAAAAGTTTTCTGTCTAAGGAATAATCTCACACATGATTAAAGAAAGAGTAGAAAATGTGATAATATTGATATTTCGTCTACTCTTAAAGGTTATCTAAAGATTTCTATAGAATAGTGTGGAAGTAAAATGATCGAGGTAAAGAATAAATCGGTTAGAGTTAGTCTTAAAGGTTGTCAGGCTTAATAGTGGTAATGAGTATTTTGGCAAGTATGTCAATGTAGAATAGCTTAAAAGGTCATTTGTCAAATAATTGGTAAATTCTGTGGTGGTAACTTAATTATTATGCTTGAAAATCCTGACAAAATGATTTGGCCGAAAGGCATAATTGCACCATAATCAACATGGTGTTGAGTATGATGAGTAAGACTAATTTATTCGGTCTACTATGGGTTGATATTTTGAAAGTAACATTTTCACATACAAAAGGTGTTTCTTACCAAAGTTGTTTCATAAACTTCTTTTGAGTTATGGACTGGACGTAAATTGATTGAATCATATTAAATTAGAGGTGTCATGTAGAAGTGAGGTTATCTAATCCAATATTAAGTGCGTCTCAATTAGATCCACTCGGAATTATTTTGTATCTTACTCAAATTGTTTAAAGGGGTATTGATTTTATGACCCTAAAGAAAGTACAAGAATTATGGAATCATATATAGTAAAGTTTCTAGAGATTGACGTAGTTGTAAATGATAACTGCTCTTAGACTATTAAAGATAATAGTATGATGGAGGTTACTGTGTTTCTGTCTTTACCTATATTGATAATTGTGGAATCTCCTGCACCATAAACTAAACTTGTTGAGGTTCAAGGTACTATTCTTGATATAATTTATGATGAAATTTCTCAAGCCTCTCAAGTGTAGAATGAAGTGGTTGAAGCTTTACTTAGGTGATTTGTTAGGGAAAGACGATCAATTATACCATCATACTACATAGTCTATTTGTGAAAGCATGATTACAATATCCACTACATGGTTGATTTAGCGACATATATGTAAATGTCGTTTCTTGTTCTCAATCAAGTATGTGATTAGATGCCATAAAAGATGATAAAGTTTTTCACTTTGAAAGAGGGGTGGATAGTTATAGTGAAGAAATAATTATTTCTTTCTAGTATCTTTTAAAGATTCTTTCAGAGTGAACGTGGCATTAATAGCTCTTTTTGATAAGGAGTTACGCCAAATAGATACAAAATCTATATAGTGCAACTGGAGGATTTTGCAGCAGATGATTCAAGTAAACTTGTGTGTAGACTTAAAAGTTTTATTCATGGTCTTAAGCAAGTTTCCAGACAATATTATTAAAGTTTCATAATGTTATTATTTTGTTCAATTGGGAACAAAGTAATTTAATATACTACAAGGTTAGTGAGAGGAAATTTATTTTTCTCATACTCTTTGTACATGATATTTCGTTTACAAGTAGTGACCTTGAGGCATCTCTTGTTCTTTGCACTGAGGTCTGTAAGGATTGTTCTCGCCATATTTTATTAGATTTATCTCAAAGGACATTTGATGATCGTATTTTGGAAATATTCTATATACATCATTGCAAGCCAAGAATTGCTCCTGTCATGAAGGGTGATGGACCGAATCTATTACATTGTCCTTATTTAGATATTGAGAAAATCTAGTTAAAGGATGTACCTTGTGTCAGTGCACTTAAAAGTATAATATATGCTCGAATTTGCACTAGACTAAATATCGTCTTTGCGACGGGACTTCTAGGCAGACATCAATCAAATTCAGGATGCGATCATTGCGTTGCTGCCAAGAAATTTTTAAGGTACTTAAATAGGACAAGAGATTATATGCTTATTTACATACATGTTCAAGTCTTGCAGCTAGTAGGGTATTTAAATGTAAAGTTTGTTGGCTGTTAGGATGACATGAAATCAATAACAAAATACCTATTTAAGTTCGCAGGAAGTGTAGTAAATAAAGTTCTATTTCAGCTTCTACAATGTAAGCATAGTCTGTAACATTCTTTTAGACTGTTACTTGAGCTATTAAGCTCTGAAACCTCATTAATGAATTAACCGTTTTTAACTTTATGGATAGACCCATAACGATTGTACTAAGACAAAAAATTTGTAATATTAATAACAGAGGTCTCAAGGGGTCTAAATATGTGGTGGTCAAATATTTTGGACTATAGAGAAACGGTATAGAAAGGTGACGTCATAATATAGCATATTTCCACAAATGATGTGGTTGCAGATCCACTAACTAAAGGATTTTGTTCTTCTATTCTTGAATGACATGTCATTAATATGAGCTTAAGAGTATCATGAAATACTGTTATTTAGTGGGAGCTATTTTGGCTTTACTCTGATAAAGTTCACATCTGTGTTCGTTATACTTAGTAATGGTTTGATGTGTATCAACTTTTACATTCAATAAAATATTTTTGAATGTGTTGTTGTTATGTTGAATACATATTGATAAAAGTCTCAAGGTATTGTATAAACTTGAGTGAAGGCTAGGGACATCCGGTTATTAGCCTTGTGCATGTCTTGTTATACATAAAGAAAGGTTAATCGTAAGGACAAGACATAAGTGGATTCATTGGAACCATAAAGACATTCTCTAGTAGCACAAGTTTTTTGTGATGCTTAAGGTAAGAGAATGGTGACTGACAAATGGGATCTCTCTATGAGAGATGTTACTCATTTGCCACACTACCATATTGAATCCCGTTGACACCTAAATTTTGGCAATTTAATTAATTAATTTATTGCATAGAAAATTAGGAGGTTAATTTTATTAATTGCATAGCGTATAGATTTAGGTTACATTTATTTTTTTATTTGCATTTTTTGCTTTTTATTGAATCGGTGGCGGATAAGTTCAAATTAGTTGGCCAAGCCTATTTTTAAATGATCAGGAATTATCTTGTGAGAAATTAGAAATTCGAGATTTTTTCGAGATATGGTGAATTTCTGGGTAGATATTACGAAATATTGCGATTTGGCTTTCTAGGATTTGAAATTAAAGAGTAATCTTATCGAAATCTTGGATCGTTATCAATAGGTGAAAATTTTGTGAAAAGATTTGCAAAGGTTGATTTGGGGAAAATTTTGAAAATCCAATTCCTCTCCCTATAAAAAGCCTTGTGTGCGAGAGGTTCAGGGGGCTTTTCTTTTTACTTGATTTTGAAAGAAAAAGTAAAAAGAGAAAAGTGAAAAGGAGAGGTTCCGTACGTGGGTTTTCGTAGAGAGAGGGAACACAAAGGAAAAAGCATCTGCTGCACTTTCTTCTGCTGTGCTGCACTTTCTTCTCCTGACAACAAAGAAGACGGCAACGTGCAGCAGGGGAGAAATAGAGGCCAGCAAGGAAAAGAGGAAGAGCAAAAGAAGAAGAACTGTTCTTCTTCTTCGTGGGCGTTTGCTGCTCTTCGACGCCAGCGACACCCTTTTGCTGCCGAGATTTTCACCGCCGCACCATCTGCTCTGACTGTCCGAGCACCAGCCCTTCGAGCCCTAGTGACACCAGTGTTTGTCCCCACAAAGCAGCGCCCGATTCCCCTGCAACGGTTTGAGCTCACGCGACAAAGCCCTCTGCTTCCTCGACGATCGTTGCTCTCCGCCCCTGCCTGCGACGAGCCGCACCTCCTGGCCCGAGCAGCCATCGCGCGCCCACGCCGCGCCTCATCTCCGATCACCGCTTGAGCCTCCTCCGCCCAGCAGTCGCGACGCCCGACGACCGCGTCCTTCTGAAATCCCGAGGCCACGATTGCCGCACCGCCTTGAGCTTCCCGACGTGCAGCTACGCCGATCCGCCTTGCCACCGCCCGAGCCGCCGCCGCCGATTTACCCTTGCCGGAGCCCTTCGCCGGACTGATCAACGCCCTCCCTTGGAGACCCACGGTTACACGTGGGAAAGGAGAAACAAGAAAAAAAACAAAAAAAAAGAAAGAAAGAAAAGGGAATTAGGTAGTTTTTTTATTATCTTTTTACTTTTACTTTTACTTACTTTCTTTATAGTTTTGTTTATTCTATTCTTTCTATTTGTTAGGTTATGTTTTTGGTTATGTTATTTGATAGTTTTTTCTTTTTAGTCTAGGAATTTAAATTGTGATAATGGATGCAATATTCATAAAATCTTTTAGGCATTATCTGTAAGGTGTTGCCCAAAATTATGTAATTATTAATTTGGTCCGTAAGATGTCGGATCATTTTTTTGATTATATTAATTTTTGGGCATTTTGATGATATTTAAATTGCTAAATCATTATAGTTATTAATTTGATCCGTAAGATTTCGGATTAGATTTTTAATTATTTTGATTTCTTGTGTCGATGTTTAGGGTTAAAAATAATCGTTAATTTGACCCGTGAGATAACGGGTTATTTTTTCGTTTATTTTGATCCTTTATTTGTTTGAATATCTTGCTTGTTAGATTTAATGTTTGCTTTAGGAAATCATTAAGAAAAATCAAAAAGACATTTGAATTAGGATTTCAATTGGTTTTAGAATATTTCTAGTTATTTTGCATATCTAGAATATGGATTTTATTTCGAATTTAAGAATATAAAAACAAAAAAAAATGCATTCATTTAGGTTGTTAGTTTTTTATTCGAATTGCACGTTTAATTGTGTGTTAGTTTTAATTTCGAATTTCATAAAGAAAAGCAAAAAAATCATTGTGCATATTAGGTTAGAATTGCATGTTTCATCTTTAATTTAGATCATCCTTTTAGATAAATTGCATGTTAGATTAAGATAATGTCTTAGTTTAAATTGGGATTTAATATGACTTAATCCTTAGTTTAAATTAGATAGAATTTCAATCTAGCTATATCATTTTTGCATTTGAATTTTATGAAAGAAAATACAAAATTTGTCTTTGCATAAGTTAATTTCAATTTTTAGGATAGATTGCAATTTTAAAAGTAGGAACATCAAATGCACGTCATTTAGTTTATTTAAGTTTATTTAATTAGAACTTTCTTGTCATTAGACTAAGTCATTTAATAAATGTCATGTGACATATAGCTCGCATATTAAGTTGCATGAGGCATGTCATTTTAAGTTTAAATAATTTTGTATGTCATTGCATCGCATTGCATATCATTATAATTAGATCGTTTAGATTGTATTTAATTATTGCATTTCTTCATGTCATATAGTTTAGGTCATGTCGTCATTTCATGTTAGAATAGTAACATGCATTGCATAAGTCATGATTTTCATTAAATAAAGTGAAAACAAAAAATTGATTGCTTGTTAATTATGAATCATATCTAGGATTGTTGATGTGAATTCTGATTTAACATTGCAGATGCTTTCATTGCTTTAAGGTATGTTTTTGCATTATTTAATTGCTTTCTTGACGTGTTAAATTGGTGGTATGCGCACATGTATGATCACCTCACACGTTAGGAAGTTAAATTAAAATTAAATCAAGCTGCCTGCAAAACATTTTTAAAATTAAAAAGAAATGGTACTGAAAGGGCACTAGGATAGTCTAGTGTAATCAAGTCCCCCTACCCAAAATCTCTGGTTCGTAGGAGTAAAATAATCCTCCCATTATTTTACTTAGGTGTCTAATCGACCTACCCTAAACCGATTAGTGGCGACTCCTAGATGATAGTCTTTTGCATGTCAAAACCCTAAGTCGCGATTTGGTATGGGCTTGGGAGAGCCCGAGCTAGGCTTAAAGGCTTAGTAGTCCATCAACCTAGTTTTAGGTGGCAAACTCAGAAAATTGGGTCGCGACAAATCCATATCAATAAAGTTGAAAGAACTTGTGACAATGGAAAGGCTCTGTGTGTATACATGCAATTACCGCCATGATTCGGTGTTTGAGACTTTATGGGATATGATTGATTATTAAGAATTATCTCTGGACCAATGTGCGCACATACAGTATAATTTCAATTAATATAGTCCAAGTGGGAGAATGTAAGAGTTTTCCTAATGTGGACTACATTAATTGATATTGTAATTTACCGTTTTACGATTATGTAAAACAGGGTTGGTCTAAGGTGAGATAGAAGGTTTCGTAATTAGTCTAAGATGAGGCTGGCTAGTGTGGGCCGAGTTGAGCCTAGCCCGTAATGAGGAGGACTGGTTGGAAACTCTATAAATAGTACTCAAGTCTCTCCTCTAACCCTAATTCTCACATGTATCCTCACATAAGGAGCGTTAACCTAGTGTTAAAGGATGAGGGGCCAATCTCATTGAGCCAGTGATACGGAGGGCAATAGAGGAGAATGACTTGCGCGTGGAACATCGGTTTTCCGCTTTCGCTTCAAGAACGATGGATCCCAAAACAGGTGCGTTAATCTCTCTACTCAATTATGTGTGTTCTTGTTCTGGTTATGGAGATCTTGGGATTGTGCAATTTGCATCCAACAAACATGGCTCCTCTGCAACTCGCAGAATCTCGAGAAATTCCATGCGAAAAACTTGGGAAAAAAACCGCAATAAAAGAGTTGAGAAGATGGTGCGGCGAGGAGGCCGAATTGGAGATGTCGGCGTGTTCTAATTTGGTTCCACCTCGAGTTCCTCCACTTCTCTTCCACGAGTAAACCTCGCTGCGAAACAGAAGTACTCGATAGATTCAGTGCCAAAATTCGTCCTACAGCCGATGAGTTTGATTATGCAGTCCACTCATGCTATCATTTCTTTCCCCGCAAGACCATAATGTAGTGCTGCATTTCTCATTTTATTGGATGAGGAGTGTCTGCAGAATACTGCATGTTTCAGTTCAATCCTCGCTGAAGGGTTTGGAGGAACTCTTAGTGCAGCCAAACATTTATCTAACATGGAGAACGTTTCTAGATGGACGATCTTACCTATTTTCACAAATCATTCGAGAGCAAAAAACGTTACTTTGCAAATCTGGGTGATAATCAATCAAGGGATAATCAAGAATCGAGATCATATCATCAAAACAGCGAAATATATGATTGGTTGGTAATTATCTAATCAAGTGACAATAACGTGAAGGATGTGTAGCTTCACATGCCTTTAATTGCAGCTTTTGGGGAGAAGGGTCCACTGTGATTTTCGGTTTTGTAGCATATGTGGTCGACGTCGCAGACTAGTAAACTCCAATACATGATAGTAGTTTGTAAAAAGATTTCAACGTTTAGCCAATTTCTGATTAGTAAATTTGTAACTTACATTTGAGTCTATACTCACATTTGAATTTTATCGCTTGGCTTTTAACATTTATAAGTATCCATATTAAGTCACTGTGATTATTTGGCAAAGTCACGAAAAACATTCAAATTTTTGTCATTGTCTAGTTGATCTGTATATAATTACTCAATTACAACTTTTTTGTTTACTAACTTGCATTTGAATTTTACTATTGACCTTTAAAACTGATCATATTTGACAAAATTTTCAACCCTACATTTGAATTTTACCAATCACTATAGTGATCAGCAAGCCATCAGCTTACATTTGATACTTAGCAGTGGATTTCAAAATTTACTGGTATTAATGATATTAAACTACTATAATACTTTTAGAAAATTACTGAGGATATTTCTAGTTGATTAGCAACTCACCAACTTTCATATTGAATGTTATCCTTGGGTTTCACAATTCACCATCATTATTCATGTTGTGATAAAATATGCGGAATTATCAGGATCTTGCAATTTACGTCAATGCGAAATCACCCCAGAGAAATAAGCGATAAAAATAAGAACACCAGAAATTTACGTGGTTCGGTCCGAGTATCGGTACCTACATCCACGGGGAGAGCCAGCAGCAAATAATCCACTAAAATCGGAGAATCAGAGTTTACAATTGCTCAATCGCTCAAGTGTTTCCCAAACCTAGATTTAACCCCAAACCTAAGTGTTTATAAATAACAACTCAATTGGGTATAAACTCACGGCGCAAAATTACCGCGCGTCCCTTGCCTCAAAGTATAACGCGCGCGCGGCTCAATCTTCACTTTGACGTGCGGCTTCTCTTCGGCGGACGTACGCATGAACGTGGCTTCTCTTGTGCGGCTTCGTTCTTCGTCGGCTCGTACGTGCAGAACCCTACCGTCTCAACAAGGAAGTAAATCCTCTGCTTCTTTTAATTCTGTTTTTATGCGTGTGCCCAAGGTCAAACTTTTGACCTTGGGCCCACCTATTTTGATTCACGTGCAGAGAGTTGCACGCCAAAGTTCAGACCTCTTTCCTCTTCTTATTTCATCGGCTAATAAAGAAGAAAGCCCATGGCCTTTGGGCCCCACTGTGTAGACAAGAATTCGGCCAACTTCCGCAGGTAAAGAAAATAACTTTATCGACAAATTCGATTTATCCGAATTCAAACTCGAGACATAATTTAACAATTCTCCACCTTGGCTCGATATTTGAAACCAAGTTATAGTGCTCATCATCCATGTTGCTCTCCCAACGCCCGATGGGCGCTCACTCTCCACAGACGCCAATAGAGCTCAAGCAGAGCTTGAGCTTCGCCAAAGGAAGACTTAGTCATCATGTCTGCCGGGTTATCTGTAGCAATCTTTTTAACAATAATAATACCCTTAGCTAAGACATCTCGGATGAAGTGATACCTGATGTTGATATGCTTCGTTCGCTCGTGATAAATTAGATTATACGCCAAATATATCGCACCTTGGTTATCACAGTGTATATCCACACTTTTCTGTTCTAACCCAAAGTCCGAGAGCAAACTTTGTAACCATATCGCCTCCTTCGCTACAAAGGTTAGTGCCATGTACTCGCCTCGTCGAAGACAAGGCAATGTGATCCCGTAAGGATGCTTTCCAACTAACGCACCACCCGCTAGCGTAAACACGTATCCCGCTAAAGATCCGCAATCATCCAAGTCACCGGCGTGATCCGAATCCACAAAACCGGTGGTCTCACTGTCATTGCTGTCCCTACGGTATACTATACCCACGTCTCGTTGTCCCCTTCGATATCCGAGAATCCACTTCACAGCTTCCCAATGAGCTTTACCGGGGTGCTTCATATAGCGACTAACCATGCTCTCAAAGCTTGTGAAATATCAGGCCTAGTGCACACCATAGCATACATAATACTACCCACTGCACTAGAATAAGGAACACGGGACATATGCTCCTCCTCCTCCTCGTCTGCGGTGATAATTTATCGAAAGTTTAAAGTGCTTCGCTAAAGGTGTACTTACAGATTTTGCCGACTGCATATTAAAACGTGCTACGATCTTCTCAATATATTTCTTTTGAGATAGACGTAAAACTCCCGCAGCCCCCGTCACGCAAAATCTCCATACCCAAAATTTTCTTTGCAGCACCTAAATCTTTCATCTCAAATTCAGCATTTAACCGCCTCTTCAGCACATCAATATCAGACATATTCTTAGCTGCTATCAGCATATCATCAACATATAAGAGTAGATAAATCAAAGAACCATTCTCCAATCTCCTATAGTAAACACAGCTATCCATTTGACTTTTTGAGTAATCTTGACTAGCCATGAAAGTATCAAAACGTTTATACCACTGTCTAGGAGATTGTTTCAGCCCATACAAAGATTTCTTTAACAAGCAAACATGATCTTCCTTACCTGGAATAGCAAATCCTCTCGGTTGCCTCATGTAAATCTGCTCCTCCAATTCACCATGAAGAAACGCAGTTTTTACATCTAGCCGCTCTAACTCGAGATCCGCGAAGCAACTAAGGCAAGTAAAACACGAATAGAAGTATGTCTTACCACAGGAGAGAACACCTCATTGTAGTCAATGCCCTCACGTTGTGTATACCCCTTCGCCACAAGTCTCGCCTTATACCTCGCTGCCTCAACACCGGGAATGCCCTCTTTCCGTTTGAAAACCCATTTACTTCCAACAATCTTTTGGCTCTTGGGTACTTTGACCAGCTCCCATGTCTGATTTCGATGGAGAGATTCCATCTCTTCACTCATAGCCCCTAGCCACTGCGACGACTCCGAACTAGCCATCGCCTCAGAGTAAGACGAAGGCTCATCTGTCTCCACCTCATCACCTACAGTCAATGCATAAGCAATATCTCGTATAACCATAACGTACCGGTGATTTAATGTGCCTTCTCTCGTCTATCTGCGGCTATAGTTTGCTGCGGCTTTTCCGGTTGTTCACTATCACCGACTTCGAGAACTGCGGCTTCATCTCGCAGTCTCAACTTCTGTTACCTTCAAGGTCTCTCGGAGTCTCCACCGAAGCTCCACCTCACTAATGACACCATGATCTGTCTTCTCGCTGGTTGTGTCTCGTAACTCCTCCGTTGAAGCATTGGTCTCGTCGAAAATCACATCTCTCGCGATTAGAAAACCGGGTGATCCGGGATCGTGCACCACAGCCGGTAGCCTTTCACCCCATGTGCATAACCCAGAAATATGCACTTCTTCGACCTCGGCTCAAGCTTACCATCACTCGCATGAGCATACGCAGGACATCCGAATATACGTAATCCGGAGTAATCAACAGGTTTCTCCGACCATACTTCCTCGGGAGTCTTCCACTTGATAGCAGACGATGGAGATCGATTTACAGGTAACATGACATGTTTATCGCTTCGGCCCAAAATTCCTTGCCAAGTCCCGCATGCGAAAGCATGCATCGAGCTCGCTCAAGCAAAGTTCCGTTCTTCCGTCTCGCCACGCCATTCTCGCCGTGGTGTCCTGTGCATCTTGTGCGGTGTCTTACAATACCTTCTTTCTCACGTAACTCGGTAAAATCTTTACCACGAACTCCATGCCATTATCGGTTCTCGTGCACTTGATCCGTTTATCCGACTGTTTTTCAATCAATGCCTTAAATTTCTTGAACCGATCAAACACATCATATTTGTGCTTCGAAAGTAAACCCATACCTTCCTCGAATAATCGTCGATAAATGTCAGCATATATCGGGCACCTCCTTTCGAAGGAACCGAAGACGGGCCCCAGACGTCTGAGTGAATATATTCAACTGGTCGTTTGGTCGAATGAATAGCTGTAGTAAACTTAACACGATGCTGCTTCCCATAGATGCAGTGCTCACATAAGTCCAGCTTCCCTGTCTTTTGACCCTTCAACAATCCCTTTTCACTCAGCATCGTCATACCTGCTTCACTCATGTGCCCCAAACGCATATGCCATAATTGAGTCAAGTCGAATCGACTCACCCGATGAAACCGCAGCGGTTCCGGTCACGTCTCCCAAGTAGATGATAGAGAGTATTTATTTTCTTCCCCTTCATCACTGTCATGGCACCTCGAGAGATTTTTAGTACTCCACCTTCAGCGGTGTACCTACACCCGATGTCATCGAGTGTCCCCAGAGAAATAAGGTTCTTCTTGAGCTCCGGTACATGCCTCACATCTGTCAATGTGCGAACCACCCCATCGTGCATCCGGATCCGAATTGTCCCTATCCCCACAGCCTTACAGACTGCATTATTCCCCAAAAGAACCTTACCACCATCTGCAGCATGGTAAGTAGTAAACCAGTTCTTATGAGGCGTCATGTGATAAGAACACCCCGAATCTAGCACCCATTCGTCTCCTGACGAAGTAGCAGTCACACATAAGACAGCTTCTGCATCACTAGTGCTCCCCTCAGCAACGTTTGCCACATTGTTTGTGGCATTCTGCCTATCAACTTTATTCCTCCTCTTTGGACAATCTCTCCTGATGTGCCCCTCCTCGTGACACTCAAAGCACTTCACGCGTCCCTTGGACTTTCTATGGTGTGATTTTGATCTGCTTTTACCTCTGCTGCTACTAGGCTCTCGATGTTGTTCTCTACCTCGAATCGTCAGTGCTTGCGCTGCTCCTTTGGCCAGACCATCATCTCGCAACTTTCTCTGCCACTCCTTAGAGAATAAGGCGGACTTTACCTCCTCTGAGGTAATTGTAGTACGCCCGCAATGCTGAATCGTAAAGTGCTCCCATGACTCTGGTAAAGAAGCTAACAACATCATGCCCTGTTCTTCATCATCAAGTATCTTACCGACGTTCTTCAGATCCAACATGAGTTTATTAAATTCATCTAGGTGGTATCTGATAGACGTACCTTCAGTATATCTAAATTGAAACATCTTCTTCAGCATGTACAAGCGATTGTTCAAACCTTTCTTCACATAAAGTGCTTGAAGTTTTGCCCATAATTCTGCGGCATCCTTCTCCTCAATAACCTCTAGTAAGACCTCATCCGACAAATTTAATAGGATTATGCACTTTGCTTTTTCCATAAGCTCTACCCTCTCTGAAGCTTTCATTATAATTGGCAACTCATCTTCACCATCTAGTGCCTTGGCCAAACATTGTGTTGTCAATAAAGCTCGCATCTTAATGCTCCATAACACAAAGTTATTGCTCCCATCAAACTTCTCAATCTCAGATTTCCTCTCAGACATAATTGCAGTAATAGAATTTCTAGATAATAATCAGACAAGCAAAAAAGCCCCAAATCACAATCAAGAAATCCAAACCTGGCTCTGATACCAATTGTTGTGATATAATATGCGGAATTATCAGGATCTTGCAATTTACGTCAATGCGAAATCACCCCAGAGAAATAAGCGAGAAAAATAAGAACACCAGAAATTTACGTGGTTCGGTCCGAGTATCGGTACCTACATCCACGGGGAGAGCCAAAGCAAAGCAAATAATCCACTAAAATCGGAGAATCAGAGTTTACAATCGCTCAATCGCTCAAGTGTTTCCCAAACCTAGATTTAACCCCAAACCTAAGTGTTTATAAATAACAACTCAATTGGGTATAAACTCACGGCGCAAAATTACCGCGCGTCCCTTGCCTCAAAGTATAACGCGCGCGCGGCTCAATCTTCACTTTGACGTGCGGCTTCTCTTCGGCGGACGTACGCATGAACGTGGCTTCTCTTGTGCGGCTTCGTTCTTCGTCGGCTCGTACATGCAGAACCCTACCGTCTCAACAAGGAAGTAAATCCTCTGCTTCTTTTAATTCTGTTTTTATGCGTGTGCCCAAGGTCAAACTTTTGACCTTGGGCCCACCTATTTTGATTCACGTGCAGAGAGTTGCACGCCAAAGTTTCAGACCTCTTTCCTCTTCTTATTTCATCGGCTAATAAAGAAGAAAGCCCATGGCCTTTGGGCCCCACTGTGTAGACAAGAATTCGGCCAACTTCCGCAGGTAAAGAAAATAACTTTATCGATAAATTCGATTTATCCGAATTCAAACTCGAGACATAATTTAACAATTCACATAAAAGAAAAATATTACAATATTTTCGAAAGTTACCAAATTACTTGTGATTTTGCCAATGCTCAAGTGATTAGCAAATTAGTGTTAGATTCAAAGGTAAGGCAATAAATGTATATATGTAAACTTCACACCGAATTTCACAATGAATTCCATCTTTTAGATAGATCGGATTGTGTGACTAGGGCACGGCTTTTCACAATCCACTATCATCGTAATAAAATAAAGTATTGTTAATGAGTGCCCCGGAAACAATTAATAAGTATAGTTTATTTGAAATCATTAAATTTTCAAGTCACTGATTATTTATCACATGAGTGACATTAAAACTTCCTTTATTGTTAACGAGTGTCCTAGTACAATTTTTAATAAAGTTCATAACAAAGAACTTCTTAAATTTTTAAGAAACGGTGAAAAGGTTTATCTAAATTTAAAAAAATTGAAATAGCAAGATATAATTTAGCAATAATGTTGGAAATGAACTTGATAAATCTTAGACTTAGTAGACACACTGTAGAGTTTTGTTTTTAATTGCTTGAAAAACCTCTTAATTGTTTTCAAAATTTGGAGAAAAAATAATTAAGTTTTTAAACTTTATGAAATAATAATATTTACATGTTAACATTTGTATATTTCAAAAATAAAAATTAGGTACTTCGTGTTGAACAAAAATTCACGAGCGAGTCGTAAGATTCTTCACAAATTGAAATTAAAAATACTAACAATACATGGGAGGTAGAAGAACATCTTTCTGGTTAGAGATAGACTTGATCATGGGCCTTGCCGGTAATCCTGGCCAGGTCCACATGGGCCCAAAGGCGCTTTCCGATGGGCCAGGACAACCGCTTGCAGTCGTATGGTCCAAGCTAACCTCGTTTGGGCATGATGGGCCGACCCGGACAGCACTTTAGATTGCGCGGCCTGGTCGGGGACTAGAAAACGGGGCAACTTTCGATTCTAATTATAATTTTTTACCTCGCATAATAAGATAAGACATCTTAGATCAACTTCACGTGAAGACAAAAATCCGGGCTTCGAGATCAAGGCAAAGCGCAAGGGGGGGGCACGCCGGTTCACGAGATCACGGCCGTTCGATGCAGATCATCTTTAAATTTTGAACGTGCCCTGATGACAATCGCATTTGACCGTTGGCCTTCCTCCTCTTTTCATATCGAGCTCCGAGTCTGCGAGCAGATCGACCTCGAGATGCGGGGGGGGGAGAAGAAGAGAATGATGGCTTGGCGTCCATGGAATCTCTCTCTCGCTACTAGTTAGTCCTCGGCGGGTTCTCGAGGCTTGAAGATCGAAGCCACCGTTCGCCACCACGCATCCACCGTAGGCAGGTCGGTCTTTGTTGTTGTGGCGGAGATGATGATGGCGGCAGCGACGAGGCGGTGCCACTGGTGGCAACGCCCTCTCCATCCACTCTAACTAAATGCACGCACGCCTCTCTCGAGCTTCGCTTCATTTTGGACTAACGGTCGGACCGTGTTGCTCCCGATGCGCGAGCTCGTCGATTGCTCGGATTGGAGATCTTTAGTTTGCTTGCGGTAGCTAGTGCGGTAGTTTCGGCAGCAATTAGGTAGGCGGTTGGAGCTGGAAGTCGCGCGCTGGCTGCGAAGGTTTTGTTGAGATTCTGTGAGATTCGTCGAGTTGCTCGAGTTGATCGAGGTCGCGAGCTTAGGTTAGCGCGTACCGTCTAGTCGATTCCAGCATTGGCGATGTTGCGAGAGCTCTATATCGGCAACGGGTGGATGTGTTGTAGGGCATGATGCAGATGATCAATCGATTGCGTTTTTTTGATGTTTAGAATGAATCGATCTCTTGATGTGAATTTTGTAATTGCAGATAGTTGGGATGGCGGTGTTCAATTTCCTAGCGGTGGCCTTCTTGGGACTGTTGCTCGGGAGCAGAGCTACCGAAATCACTGTGACGACAATCTTCTCCTTTGTGGTAACCTCCCTTAGCGTTTACTTTATGCCATGACGACATTGTTTGCTTTTCTTTTGTCAGTTTTCTAGGAATTGATGGGATTTTCTGTTGGATGGAAATTGCGCAATCCCAATATCTCCATAACCAGAACAAGAACATGCATCATTGAGTAGAAAGATTAATGCATTTTTTTTGGATCCATCGTTCTGGAAGCGGAAGCGGAAAATCAATGTTCCACGCGCAAGTCCTTCTCCTTTATTGCCCTTCGTATCACTAGCTCAATGAGACGGCCCCCTCACCCTTTAACACTAGGTTAACGCTCCTTATGTGAGGATACATGTGAGAATTCAGGTTAGAGGAGAGACTTGAGCATTATTTATAGAGTTTCCAACCAGAACCCTCTCATTACAAGCCAGGCTCAACTCGGCCCACACTAGCCAACCCCATATTAAACTAATTAAGAAACCTTCTATCTCACCTTAGACCAAATCCCATAAAACGGTAAATTACAATATCAATTAATGTAGTCCACATTAGGAAAACTCTTACATTCTCCCACTTGGACTATATTAATTGAAATTATATTGTATGTGCTCACATTGGTCTAGAGATAATTCTTAATAGTAAATCATATTCCATAAAGTCTCAAATACCGAATCATGGCGGTAACTACATGTATACACATAGAGTATTCCATGGTCACGAGTGCTTTCAACTTTATTGATATGGATTCAATATGGTAGTGTGGCAAATAAATAATGTCTCTCATAGAGAGATCTCATTTGTCAATCACCATTCTCTTACCTTAAGCGTCACAAAAAACTTGTGCTATTAGAGAATGTCTTTATGGTTCCAATGAACCTACATATGCATTGTCCTTACGGTTAACATTTTTTTATGTATAATAAGACATATGCACTAGGCTAATAACCGGACGCCTCTAGCCTTCACTCAAGGTTTATATAATACCTTGAGACTTTTATTAATATGTATTCAACATAAAGACAACACATTCAAAAATATTTTATTGAATGCAAAAGTTGATACATATCAAACCGTTACTAAGTGTAACGAACACAGAAGTAAACTTTATTAGAGTAAAGCCAAAATAACTCCCACTAAACAACATCATCTCATGATGCTCTTAGGCTCATATTAATGACATGTCAGTTAGTGGATCTGCAATCACATCATCTGTAGAAATATGCTATATTATAACGTCACATTTCTGTACAATTTCTTTATGGTAAAAAAATTTGATTGCCAAATATTTAGACCCATTGAGACCTCTGTTGTTAATAATACTACAAATTTATTGTCTCAATACAACTATATAGGTCTATCCATAAAGTTAAAAACATGCAACTCCTTAATGAGGTTTCGGAGCTTAATAACCCAAGTAATAGCCTAAAAGAATGTTACAAACTCTATTTACATAGTAGACATAGAACTTTATTTACTGCACTTCCTGCTAACATAAATATATATTCCATTATTGATCTCACGTCATCCTAACAGCCAGCAAAGTTTACATCTGAATACTCTAATAGCTGCAAGAATTGAACATGTCTGTAAATGAGCATATAATCTTGTGTCATCTTTAAGTACCTTAAAATCTTCTTGGCAGTAACCCAGTGATCACGTCTTGGATTTGATTTATTTTTGTCTAGAAGTTCCGTCGCAAAGACGATATTTAGTCTAGTGCAAATTTGAGCATACATTATACTTTTAAGTGCACTAACACAAGGTACACCCTTTAACTAAATTTTCTCAATATCTAAATAAGGACAATGTAATAAATTCAGTCCATCACCCTTAATGACAGGAGTAATTCCCGACTTGCAGTGGTGTATATTGAATATTTTCATAATACGATCAGCAAATGTCCTCTGAGATAAATCTAATAAAATATGGCGAGAACAATCCTTACGAACCTCAGTGCAAAGACAAGAGATGCCTCAAGGTCACTACTTGTAAATGAAATATCATGTACATAGAGTATGAGAAAAATAAATTTCCTCCCACTGACCTCGCAGTATATATATATTGAATTACTTTGTTCCCAATTGAACAGAATGACAACACTATGAAACTTTAATAATATTGTCCGAAAACTTACTTAAAACTATGAATAAGACTTTTCAGTCTATACACAAGTTTACTTGAAACATGTGCTGCAAAATCTTTTGGTTGCACTATATAGATTTTTTTATCTATTTGGCATAACTCCATATAAAAAATAAACTGTTAATGTCACGTTCACTTTGAAAGAATCTTTAAAAATGCTAGAAAGAAATAATTATTTATTCACTATTAACTGTCCACCCATCTTTCAGAGTGAAAACTTTAGCTATCAGTTTAGCTTTAAACTCCACAATCTTTTTTTGAAATCCTTTTAGTTTTGTACGCCTATTTGTAACTAATGAACTTGTGATCTTTAGGTAAGTCAGTAAGTTTCCAAACACTATGATGTTTCATAGATTACATATCGCCTTTTATGGCATCTAATCGCATACTTGATTAAGGATCAGAAACAACATTTATACATGTTGTTAAATTAACCATGTAATGGATATTGCAGTCATGCTCTCACAGATAGACTATATAGTCTGATGGTATAACTGATCATCTTTCCTTAACAAATCTCCTAAGTAAAGCTACAACCACTTCATGTTGCACTTGAGAGGTTTGAGAATTTGATCATAAACTATATCAAAAATAGTACATTGAACCTCAACAAGTTTAGTCTATGGTACAAGAGATTCCACAATTGTCTGTATAGGAAAAGACAAAGACATAACCTCCATTGTACTATTATTCTTAATAGTTTGAGAGCAACTATCCTCTACAATTATGTCGAACTCTAAAAACTTTACTGTCTGTGATTCCATTCAAAGAAGTTTATGAAACAACTTTGGTAAGAAACACGTTTTTGTATGTGAAAAGAGTTGCTTTCAAAATATCAATCCACATAAGATAATAAATTAGTTTTACTAATCATACTCATCACCATATTCATTATGGTGCAATTATACCTTTCGGCCAAATCATTTTGTTAGGATTTTCAGGCATAGTAAATTAAGTTACCACCTCAGAATTTACCAAGTATTTGACAAATGATCCTTTAAGCTATTCATCATTGCCATACTTGTCAAAATACTCACTACCACTATTAAGCCTGACAACCTTTAAGATTAATTCTAACTTTTCTTAATTCTTTATCTCGGTCATTTTATTTCTATAATAATCTATTGAAGTCTTTAGATAATTGTTAAGAGTAGACATAATATCAACATTATCAACTTTTCTACTCTTCCTTTAGACATAAAACTTTTGGAACAACCTTTTTAATAGTATATGAGACGTATATATCATTATGTTAAAAAGTCATTGCAGATGTAGCCTAATTTCAGTATTAGACAAGGCATAATTTCAAGTCACTAAAGCTTCCATCATCATTTAGCAGTGCAGTTAGTAGACAAGCCACTTTTCAAGTGTTCCTGAATGGAACGCTTCATGGACAGTAATCAAATTTTATTGCTCTTTTCCCAAGTAGCAAATCATATGTCCACTACTTAAAATTTGAATCAACAAAAACCTCAATAAAAGCGGAGTTATTAATTATAGAAAATGTGACTGAAAAATAAACAATATATATAATTAGCATCGTGTGAGCACTGTGTAACTTGACGTACAAGTACACATCCAGAGAGTTAAACACATAATCATATAATCACCTTTGGGCAGAATACATGGCATGCAGTTGTACACTCCCAACATGATAGCAGTTATGAGAATATATTCCAATTTTCGTGAATTTATCACGTTTAGGTATATAAACCACTAGGATCAGTCACTCCTCTACCATACTATCATGTATCCCTCCATAAACTAATACACAATCACCTTCTTTAGGAGTATGACTACGCATTAGACCAGGAGACATCCCAATTAATATGCAAGACCAAAATTTCTCAAACCCAATCAAGTATGCCACTTTGGCGGTCACAGCTCAATTGAATCCTTGAAACTCTCTTATACCAGGAATATAAACTTTACTTCTCACATACACCACTTTAGTGACAGGGGCAGTAAATCACCAAAATCACATATCATGCTAATAAAGAAGTTTCTTGTATTCATCCAAGAAAATCACCAATCATAGCAATACAAGAAACTTCTCATAACATAGAAGAAAGCGTCTCTTGTGCACCCGAATTACAGATTACCAGAACAACATAAAGAAGAAAGCTGATCCAGAGGATCTATCACAACTTAACATCAATAGCAATACAGGGTACCCCAGATCGACAAGCCTGACAGCTGATCCACTATCGCTCATGAGTTTCATAAGGCAAAACATGACTCCAAGGCCAACAGCTGATTTATTAGCCAATTTTAAGTAACCAATTATCATTGCATCAACCAGTGGCCTATAAATTGAGTCAAACCACAAAACCAAATATCTTAACTATAACAGTAGATACCATTGCTCTGCGTAAATGTTGTCATACTTCTTAACCATAAAAAAATGTTCAACTTGATAGACATTAACAAGTGACCAGATGAGTCTAGGTACAATATGTAATAATTTTAACTAACATGCATTACCCACATTCAGCAGATGTGTAAATTAGTACAATCAGTTTGGTCACGAGTTCTTAAGACGTCCATCATTCAAAGATTATCAAAATAAACAAAAATACATCAAGATGCGTATAAAGAAGTATGCTTGAGCAACAAAAGTTTCATAACTTTTACTGTTTCTCATCACCTCAATACATAATTCAAATACTATCCCATAATGGTTGTATCCCATTAAGCCAGCTTCAGTTTATAATAAAGTTTAATTTTTATTAATGGATCACACTTTTATAATGTTTATGTGATAACATACCAGTAACCCAACACTTGTATTTCCAAAATTCACAAAAAAATACAATAAAAATATGCAAAAATACACTAAAAATACACGTATTTAGGGTTTAATATGTATTTTCACATCCATAAAATCATCAAACATGTAAAATAAAAAAACCATAAGATAGAGGATGGCCATATGAATCCAACGCTACTAGCCACGTGCCAATTGGAGGCTCCACGCGCCCGCACGCGTCGCTTGAGTGTGCGGCGCGTGGATCTCACGCACGGGTGTATCTTGACTGGTCAAAACCGGTTCGACCGGTAGTGGTCTGACTGATTCCCGGCTTGATCGTCCGATCCAACTGCCCGGTCCGATCAACAATGACCGGGTCGGGTCCTGGGTCGAGTCGGGTCGAGTCAGTCTCCAAACGGGTCAGGTCAGGCCCGGGTTGATGATGTCAGCACCCCGCGTGCATTGCACGTGCAAGCCGTGCCCCGCGTGTGGGGGTGCGTGAGAGTGTGTGACCGCACATGGGGCACGTCTCTGACGCCCTAGCGGCGCATGGCCGCGCGTGGGGGCGCATGGCCGTGCGTGAGGGCGCGTGCGACTTCCCCTAGCAACGCGCTGCCCACGGTCTTGCTTGTCTCGACGAGCCCAGTCTGAATTTGTGATTTAAGTTGATTTTTATTGAATAAAAAATCATGAAAATCACAAATTAGGGAAAAACTTTATGCATTTAAGTTCTAGGGTTATGGTGGCTTTGATACCACATGTTGGATGCAAATTGCGCAATCCCAAGATCTCCATAACTAGAACAAGAACATGCATCATTGAGTAGAAAGATTAACGCAATTCTTTTGAGATCCATTGTTCTTGAAGCGGAAGCGGAAAACCGATGTTCCACACGCAAGTCCTTCTCCTCCATCGCCCTCCGTATCACTGGCTCAATGAGATAGCCCCCTCACCTTTTAGCGCTAGGTTAATGCTCCTTATATGAGGATACATGTGAGAATTTGGGTTAGAGGAGAGACTTGAGCACTATTTATAGAGTTTCCAACCAAGCCCTCTTATTACGGGCCAGGCTTAACTCGGCCCACACTAGCCAGTCCCATAGACTAATTAAGAAACCTTCTATCTCACCTTAGACCAAACCCCGTAAAATGGTAAATTGCAATATCAATTAATGGAGTCTACATTAGGAAAACTCTTACATTTTCCACATATTCCCCCCCCCCCCCAATCTTTAGGTGTTCTCGGCGATGTTCCTGTTCGTCTAGTGTGCTGCAATTATTCCGACGGATAAGACCGATTATAGGAAGAAGAAGAGAGGCAAATCTAAGGGCTTGCTTAAGCTAAATTATGGTTTCGTCTTGGCCCAGATCGTTACTAGGTTTTTCAGGAGGCTAGAGAGGAAGATCCTGCGGAAAATCATAGGGAGGAAGTACCTGGACCCGATGAACACTAGCACGCACTTAGAGCCCCTGATCCCATTTCCCATAGTGATGAAGGATGATGCCATTGCACCTGATCTTAAAGCAGATGACATTACTTTATGCAGCCTTTGTAACTTTGAGGTTGGTTACCAACCCATGGATACGCCTGTGTAGCCTTTCACCTGCCTAATTTGGTTTCGTCGTGATCTTCAAATTGACATAGAGAACTCTCTAAATCATTGGCAGGTAAAGAAGCACAGCAAGCACTGCAGGACTTGCAACAGGTGTGTGGAAGGGTTTGATCATCATTGCAAGGTGAGAATTGCCGTTACATGTCTAATTTGTTAAGGGAATGATGAACTGTATTTGCTTATCATGTTTAATGGTGCAAGCCACCAAAACTGACATATGAATGATTTGGGTTTTCTTTTCAGTGGTTGAACAATTGCATTGGGAAAAGGAACTACACGATATTCATTCTTCTCATGGCTTCTGTCTTATTGATGGTCAGTTTCTTTTTGACATGGAGTAGTTTCCCATCAATGCTAGCATTAACCAATCTGGCGACTACAATATGTAGTTTCTTTACTTACTACTGCCTGTTGATAATGTTACAGTTAATTATAGAAGGAGGAACTGCTGTTGCGATATTCGTCAGATGCTTTGTGGATAAGGAAGGAATAGAACATGAGTCGAGGAGGAGGCTCTACACAAAGTTCCAAAGGGGAGTTCTTGCCACAATTTCTGTGAGTATCTTTCCGCTTCCTTCTAATTAATCACTCGATGGTCTTCATATGGATGAATGTCATATTGTTGGTAACACATTAACTAACGGAATGTCACAGGTTTTGTTGGTTTTACTAACAGCTTATAGCTCAGCAGCGCTATGACAACTTTTCTTCTTTCACATGGTGCTCATTCGGAAGGTAACTTTGTCCAATGTCTGTCTTTATATTGCTCTTTCTGTTGGGTGATTCCCAACCACTATTCCCTAGAAGCTATCTCCCTTTCTGATATGAAAGCATGTCATCGCTCGCTCCAGGGAATGAGAACTTATGATTACATACTGGCTATGAGAGAGAACCAAACTGTAGGATTTGATGTGTTCGAGGATTCGAATTCTGATGACAGTTCTGACTACGATTCACCCGAAAAGTCAACTTTCATGTCTCGGTTCATTTGCAGCGGAGACAGGGGAGATCAGGTAAAGTCCGGAAATTCTGCTTTGAAATTACCATGCAAGTTAAAAAACAAAAATTACTTTGTAGTAACGACGAGTCCTTGAATGGCCAGAATCCAACGAGATTGTCAATAAGGATTGATGAAGATCCCAGATCTTCTCCTTTAACCAAGAAACAAGGCTTAAATGTAAGTATTAACCCATGGATAATTGAAATATATAATTTTTAATTAATTGCTTATGTCGCTTAAACTAATTAATCAATAAAGAGTATGTAACCACTGGGGGTCCGCCCCAGTGGCCACCCTTCCATCTTGGAAGGGAGAGGTTGGGGGTTCAAATCCCCACATTCTCGGGGAATTTGGGGTGGGGAAGATTTCATTTCGGGAGTGGGTTTCGACTCCCACGCCCGCACGTGAGGTAGGGCAAAAGTCCGAGAGTGAGTGTTAGAGTAGGATTAGCGTAGGACCGAAAAAAAAAAAAAAAAAAAGAGTATGTTCATTTTCGTTAATAATTTATAATTAAAAAAATATTCGTCGTTTATTTAATTTTTCAGTCAAAGAAAATATCATTAAAAAAAGTTTTTTGACTTACTTATTTTTCACGAAACCAAAAAAAGAAAAACATTTTTTCGGCTCGTGGGTCCCACTCCGTTTGGAATCCCTGTATATACCCCAATGATACTTTTCCCCTTCGTCCCCCTCTGTCTCTTGTCGGAATTGGCTCGTAGTTAAACTCATTTTTATGTGCCCCTCAAATTTGTTCGTGTTCATTTTACTAGAAGATGATAAGAATGTCAAAGAAAAAGGCATATTGGAGCCCGAAGATGTAGAAATTCTATGTAAATTGCCCATTGAACAAAATGACAAAAGAAATACAAACATACCAATAATTGTCCTTTTGTTTTAAGATTATATTGGAGTTATGGATAGCATACATATTCCAGTGGTGATACCTACACATGATCAAATTTGTTTTATTTGTTGAAATGGAACATTGACTTAAAATGTATTGGCCGTGTGTAATTTTAATATAAAATTTACTTATGTTTGGGCCGGTTGAGAGGAAATAACTTATGATACTTGTATCTTAATAGCCATTGGGAGATGTGATCCACAATTTCTTCATCCTCCTCGAAGTTTGTTAATTAATGGTTTTTGTACATTAATATATATATATATATATATATATATATATATATATATATATATATATATATATATATATACACACGCACGGTATGCGTTCATTTAATTTTTATATTTAATTTGTGTAGGTAAATATTATTTAATAGATATTGAATATCCATATTTGGAGCCATAAATAAAAGTTAGATATTGTTTGCTAGAGTTTCAACAAGATAATAGACCTATAAGTTTATCAAGAAGTGTCCAACCATGTCCATTCCTTATTATGATAAGAATTTGATTGAGTTTTTGGCATATTGAAAAAGAAGTGGAAGATTTGAAAGAATATACCAAGTTATCCATATGAAAAGCAAATGAAAATTGTGATATTGGCAATGACTTTGTACAATTATATATGAAGAAAGGTTGTGACATATATGCAATTTAGAAAAGCATACTTGGATTCCAATTACCAATATATAATTGACTTAATGATGTAAATGAGAGGGCTAGTACTTCAAATGATTATATATCTTCTAACATAGCATGTTTACGTAATCGAATAGTCATAACTTTAAGAAATATTCAAGGATACTTGTTATTTTCAAGAATAACGTATTTCTTTACTTGGGCCATATGTGATCATATCTAATATAATGAAATGACTTTTTTTTTTTATCAGATAAAGTCAACTTTATGTGATTTTTTTTCCATTCGATGTTTTACCCAAAAAGAAAATGTGATCTTTTTATATATTTGTTAATGTGTTTGTTTTACATTGTTTTCAACATTCAAACCGTAAAAGTTGCAGTAATTGTTTTTTCCAATTTAAAACAAATTAATAATGAATAAATTGAAATTGGCCAACAAACGACTTTTCAAATGCGTCTTTTCCATACGGTCTTTCTATTAAAGTTGTTTTTGAACGCATTTTTCAATCATAGCACACCAAACAATTTTTGTTAAAAATCCTTTAAGCTAAAGTTGCTTGTATTTTTGCAAAACCTTTTCTCAAATGCCTTCCCAAATGCACCCCGTGTGACATTCCAGATTTTCGATCCTATTTTCTACTGAATAAATTGGGCTTCTCATTGACGCGTCTATGGGGCTATTGTCACGACCTACCCTCGGGGGGAGGGAACAGGTTTAGAGGTATTGCATAAAGGACAGACCTAAGGCCCATGATTAGGCGCGGGCTCTCCCAAGCCCATATCCCGCGTGACATTGGAGTATTTTTTTAGGAATTTTGCAAAAAGGAGTCGCCATTAGCCTATTGGGGTCGGCTAGAAACCAAGTGAGGCATGGGAGTGTACCTCACTTCCTACGCAACCAGGGAATCTAGGGTCGAGGACTTGATTACACTAATTGATCAATTAATGCCATTTTGGTACCTTATCTTGTTCATTTTAAAAGAAATGATTTTTGTCAAGCAGTTTGGATTGATTTTATACTTATCCACTAACATGCGAGGTGATCATGCGAGTGTGCAATCATTATAATAACAATCATGACTACCAACATCCTAATTGCAGTAAAATTAACACATGCCACTAAGCAATTGCAAACATAATTAAACAGGTAAATTAAACATGCAATATAATCAATACATGAGCAATTAAAGGCCTAATTACACTATAAAGGCAATACATGGCCATTCCTAATCAAAACCTACATTTTTGGATTTTCGAAATTTTTAAATATTTTTAGAAAAATAATTAATTTTTAATTTTTTTGGATTTTCGAAATTGTTTAAAAATAATAATAAAATAATTTTTTTGGGACCGGATCGGGTCTAGTCCGGTCCAACCCGACCCGGTCGGCGCGACTGGACCCGGGTTTGGTCCGGTGATGAGCAGGTGGGCCTGAATCACGGGCCCAACCTAGGAGGTCCCCTCCACTCTTTTTAAAACAAACCAAACCTGTAAGCCCACACTAAACAGCCCAAGCCCACAAGCCCAAAAACCCATAAGCCCACATGCAAAATAAACCAAGCCCGACCCAAGTATGCCTAGCCCAATACGCCAAAAACCCTACCCGGCCCGGCTCGCGTGACCCGGTTCGTGTCCGAAACCCTAGGGTTTCTTCGCGGCACCGAGAGGGATGGCAAAGACGTCAGCGGCTCGGCGGGGGAGACTTGGTGGGCGGTGGACGACGGTAGCAACAACAGGAAGGTGGCAGTTCGACGAGGGTCAGCAAGCAGCTCGTTGGGATAGAGGGCAGTGTCGGGTAGGAGGAAGGCGGCTTGGGGGTTGGTGCTGCGCGTTGGACTAGAGGCAGAGGTGTGCGGTGGCTCGGTGACAGGGCCGGGCGTCGGCTTGGCTGGTCACAGGCTGGTGCGGTCTAGCTGGGACGGAGGCGACGATTGCAGGGGTGGGGCAGGAGGGTGGCAGCTCGACTCGAATGGCGTCAGGTTGAGGCGGCGAGGAGGGTGAGCAGCTGCGTCAGGTCGCTGGTCGGAGCGGCACGGGCGAAGAAGCAGGCAGGGAGTAGAAGGCAGCTTCGCTTGGAGGAGGCTCTGAGTGGATCTGCTGGGCGTTGGAGCAGAGGAGGGCCCAGCAGTAGGGGGTCTCGACGAGAGGTGGGGCTTCGGGCTTGCAGGAGTCTCGGCGGCGCGGCGAGGGGCTTGACGAACGTGAGATTTGCAAGTCGAAGGCGAGGTAGAGCAGAAGTGGGTTGGCACTGGGTGGTCACGGATGCGGGGCGGCTCGAACGGCTTCGGGCTCGGAGGGTGGCGGCTCGGACGGCGACGAGCAAGAAGGCGGCGGCTTGGACGGTGACGGGCAGCGCCGCCGCTGCCCTCCTCCCCTTCGTTCCTTCTCTCTTTTTCTCTCTCTCCAATTCGGTCTCCTTCTCCCGCTCTGTGTCCTCCTATTCTCTTTTTCTTTCTTGGTCTTCGCAAGCTCCCTTCCTCTACCGAGCTCTCTCTGGTTGTCCTCCCTCTCGTTCCCCATTTCCCCCCGTTCTCTTTTTAGGGTTTCATGCGTGAAGATGAAGGAGGGAGAAGGCTGGCGTGGGCCAAGCCAAAGGGGAAATGGGCTTGGGCTGCGCAAGGGAAAAAAAGGCATTTTTACTTTTTCTTTTCTTTTTTTTGTTATTTTTTTCTCTTTTTCTCTCTCTTTTTATTTATTTATTTATTTTGTACTTGAAAACAAAATTTTGTCAACAGTTGTTCTCAGAGTTGATCACTCTCGAGATAACTAGACTATTTGGAGAAGCCATTAAGAAATTTTAGGACAACATACTTGAGAATTTGATTAGGAATTGGCTACTCGACCGTGCTAATCTTTAGAGGCCATTACGGCACAGTTAAAAATCGATTTGAGATCAGAGATAGGTTGGTTCGACTGAGATGTGTGGCCAATCGTGGGTAACACCACTAAATTGGAAAATTCTCGTCGACCGGCAGTAGACTGATTTTCCTATTGTTTTGGTACCCCGTGTCCGTATTTGAATCCTCGAGATTTTCACGACAACCGATGGTCGCAATGTGTCGAGTGGGTTCATTGTGACTCGAAGAAAATCAACCATGGGTCATTTGCACTAAAAAGTTTTGAAAGTTATCCAGTAGCATAGGTCACGCTAAAAACACGCCGAATGGAAATTAACCGCGAATTCAAGTTCGATTTCAGAAATTGAAGATTCTGTCATATCATAATAAATTCTAGGAGCGTCGACTTAGTCTCAGAATATTTTTATGAAACCTGAGACTTTTTGGGAAAAAGTCGTCCTAGGGCTAGGGCCGTTTTTGTCCAGAAAAAGTCAAGGATCATTTTTGATTTCGCAATTGGGATGCAAGATGGATCAATAGGTGAGGAAAAATACTAATTTGAGTATTGAATCGATAACAGAAATTATTGAGGCAAAATGGGATTGGATTGTAAAGGAAATCAAGTCCAATTGAAGCCACAACTTGTCAAATTCGTATGCCCCCCTTCTCCTAGCCAAAATAGACCAATTTAATGTTGCAAAGAGAGCATTGGTGGCTCATTGAGAGCCAAGGAACAACACTTGGCCAAGGAGAAGTCAATGGGACAAAGCATTGGAAAAAAATGTGACCATGGTGGCCCCCCTCTTGCCTCACCTTGTTCCTCAAGCCAAGCAGCCAACACCATTCCCCTCCCCTCTATTTTTCGCCCACCAGCAAAAGCAAGGAAGACCAGCAAGGCCGCCAAACTGCCCCTCACGCCGTCGCACGCCGCCACTGTCGCCGGAACGTCACCCCGCAGCCCGAGCGTGCTGCCCGCGCACGTTCGCCTTGCCGCACCCAACTTGCCTCATCTAGCTTGTCCCTGCGTTCCAACAGCCATCTCAACATGTGCCAAAGTCATTTGGCTTGCCTCCGACCCCCGTGAGTGCCCGTCAAGGCACGGTTTGGCCCTTTCCACCTTTCCTGATCAATTCCCGCCTCAATGAACCTTGTTTCCTCTCTTTTGTAGCAGCAAATAGAGAGTTTGTTAGTGGGTTTTTCAGCAACCCTCGGGCTGGTTTTGAGGTGGTTCCAAGCCTTGAAACCTAGGCCCACTTTGAGAAGAATCGTCCCCCATCACGTTCCTATCAATTTGAACTGACCGGCTCGTGAAACAAGTGATTTTAACTCACTAAGCCTTACTTAGTAGGTTAATTATGCTTAAGGATTGTTTAGATTAGCTTAAGTATGGATTATTGATAAGCTAGGCTGGTTATATTAGCCTTATAATGGATTAGTGTAACTTAATTAGTGAGATTTGTACAATTGATGATGGATTAGTCGAATTCGGTAGAGTTCCTACAGTTTTGGTTTCTGGATCCTCGCCATTTACCATTTTTGTAGATCGAAATGGGTTGCGAATTTGAGGTTGATGTCTTCTTGAGAAATGTTTTAGACATCCTCAGCTACAACATATATTTTTCTCAAGATTTTTGGGAACTTAAGAGAAGGAGATATCAACTCCGTCATTTTCAAACAAAACCTCAGTTTTTGCTGGAATTGGTGACCTTTTAGGATTCTAGGGGTTTTTGTCAACTCTTAGGGTTCAAATTTCAAAATGGTTTCTTCACAAAAGTTGTTTGACATATATTCTAGTTTAACATAGTCAAATTTCAGATCAAATGAATATTTTTTGGATCTCGAATCAAACTGATTTCGGAAAACAGGCTTTCTTGAAACAGACCTAGTTTTGGTGCTGGATTGAACAATTTACTAGGCCAAATCTAGAAGGATATGGGTTAAGGTGTCTCATGAAAAATGTTCTTTTATGTGTCTATTACAACATGTTCAAATTTGGGAATTTTTTGAACTCGTTTGATTAGATTTCTGGATTTAAACTTGGAGACATGCGAGTGGGCCTATTCTGCTGGTTAGAGCCGGTTATGAGTTTATGATGGTTCTTGAGGTTTTGATTGCTAGAAATTGCAACTCTGATATATAGTTGGTTTGTGACAAACTTTAGAATTTATCTAGAGTAGTTCAGTGATTTTCCAAGCTCGGCTCGGCTTCCAATTAGGCTATAACGGGCCTAAGTTGGATTTATTGCATTTCTTTAATATTTTTCGTAATTAATTAATTAATTAATTAATTTCCGGAAATTCAACTGAGATGGCTGGTGACCGTAATTTTATGTTGAGTTCAGTGGTGTTTTCTGTTTATTTATAAGCACTGGATTGTGATAATTGAGTGAAATTGGTGATGATGAGGATTTATCCCAAAAATTGGATAATGTGGGTATAAAGCTAAGAATTGCCGAGTGGGGCCATGATACCACTAAATCTCACTAAATCTAAGAATTGCCGAGTGAGGCCGTGTTGCCAGTAAATATAGAAAATTGCCGAGTGGGGCCGTGTTGCCACTAAATATAGAAAATCGCCGAGTGGGGCCATGATGCCACTAAACATCGAAAATTGCCGAGTGGGGCCGTGATGCCACTAAATATGAAAAATTGCCAGGTGGGGCCATGATGACCACCAAGTGTAGAAAAGATGCCAGTAGGGCCGTGATTACCACCAAATCTAGATTATGCCAGTGGGGCTGTGATTACCACTCAATCTAGGTTGTGCCCGTTGGGCCGAAATCAAGAGTTGAAATTGATTAATTGAAATGACCGTGTGATGGTTTTGATGACATGTAATCGACCGAGTCGATTGATCGATGAGTCGATTTGTCTGATGAGATGATGTGGTTGTCAGTATTTATGAATTGACTGACTTGTAGGAAGGAACTGAGGCCAAGGTAAGTCCTCTGACTCGTGTTGTGTTTAGGTAGCCTTTAGGGTGTAATTGGCTTCCTAATCGAGTCTTAGGGGGTAGAACTTGCTGAGATATTGTCTCACTGGTTATTGAATAACCATTTCAGGTCCTTAGGTGGTGTTGGCGAAGGATTGGAAGCCTCGAAGTTTAAGAGGCGAAGCCCAAAGAATTGGCGATCTTGTCCGACTAGCTAGTCATAGGACAACTCTCTTTTGTAGGGAGCCAATTCCTTTTGTAAACCTTTGTGTATAGACCTGTGTGTTTATAAAAACGTATCTTGTGAAAAATTGGTTATATTTTTCTATCCCATTGTTTTATTGTCTGGAGATTAATTATATGCTTCTGCATGCGTATTAAAATGAATGGGTCGATGATGCGTCCTGGGACATCGCAATTATATCGACCAATGAGGGATGGGTGCGTGCCCGAGGATCGGGGTGTGACACCCCATGCCTTCAAAGTTCATTTACTCATAGTGGTGCTTGCACTTGGGCTCTCTCTCTCTCTCTCTTGGCACTACCTTTAAAATAAAAACTCATGTATTATTGCAATTACTTAGCATTAGAGTCGGCAAGACCGAAAGAGAATGCATTTGATGAGATTAGTCAAGTACTCAAACAATTTGGAATATCTATCGTAAGCCCATAGAGAAAAGACCAATCAAAACGAGATTCAAAGGTGATGAAGGGTTCGTTTGGTTCGACTTTGGGGAAAAGAGTTTGGGAAAATGCAAATACTTTTGAGGTAAATGGGTTTTCCGAAATGCTTTAATGTTTGGCAAATTATAACTTTAAAGTGCATTGGAAAGTGATATTGTTCGGTAAGCCCTACATTTACAAAGTGCTTTTATTAATTTTAAAAAAATTAAAATCAAATCTGATGAAGCACTGTTGCTGTCCGACGGTTAGCCAACCACTAGCAGCTAGATCTAGCTGCCGGCCTAAGGTTGTGACTTCAAGTGCTGCTGCCTGGATTGCACGAACCCAAGCGGTGGTACCTAAGGTCATGAACCCACTCGACTCCGTCGCATGAACCTAGGTGACGCCGCTTGAGGTCGCGCCAAACTCAGTTGGTGACACCTGAGGTTGCGCAACCTCAAGTGAGGCTGTCTAGTGGCCAGATTTGGCTGTTCATGGTTGGTTGGCCTTCGGCAGCCTCGCTTGAGGTCAGCCTCCACTAGATCTGGCCTCCAGCAGCCTCGCTTGAGGTTGGCCTCTGCCAGATCTGGCATCTGTAAGATGAATGGTCACACCAAAAAAAAGAAAAAAAAAAAAAAGGTCAACAAATGAATAATATGAGTGAACTTGTATTTCCAAAATGCCAAAAACTCAAAGCAGATACAAAACTGCTTTGGACTTTCAACATTTTCAATGTTGACATTTGGTCAATGGACTTCCAAAAATGTTTGCCAAATGCCTAAAATTTTCCCCAAGGGGTCTTGAGGGCTCAAAGGCTCTTCATAAAGCTGAACCAAATAGCGCTGGAGTGCTGAATGTGAATTAAGACCTACATTTATCTCGAGTCAAATTTGAGCAGCAAAGGCAAGAAATTCAAGAAGAGTTCACCGATTGTCCGATGGTCAAGTAAATATTGCTCTGCCATTCAACTTAACAATTCCGTAAGATTTCATGATTGAACTTCAACATGTACACCACTCATTCCAGCTGATAGGCATAACTACGGCGTAAACCTAAATGCAACTCAAACCCCAATTGCATTTAAAAACTGATCTAACTCAAAGCGACACGAACCCGAAACTTAATTGGAGCACGTAATGAAATTGAGTGAATTACGGATTCATGTAATTCACGGAAATTTTCTAATTCTATGTTCTTTTTCGTCTTTGAAAGAAAGGGGGTATTTTCTCTAGTTAAGGAAGCATTCTCCGTCGAAAACAAAGCCTGCCAAAACTTTGTTTTAATAGATCAAATAGTATAAACGGTCCAACTCCAATAGCCCAATCTTGTGATGCTGATTGCCATGTCCATTTACAGGCCAACTCCTCTCGGTTTTCATTAGGGAGCTAATTCCCTTTAAAAAATTCATTTACTTTAGGCACAATTTCAATTATGCCCCGAACTTTTACACTATTCTCAAATCTGTCCACGCGTCTAAAGTTCTCATTTGATTTTTTCATAATTATTAATATCAGGATGTTGCTGTTTCATGTGAAATTGGGGGTTTTGTGAACATGCAGGTTCGATAATGAACCTTCAACTGGTCTAGATATTGATAATTTTCAAAAAAACTAGTGGCATATTGAAATGTGTGGGTAGATTTGAAACTAGAGTCAAAGATGGAGATTTTTCTTTAGATAAAAAAAAGTTCGGGACAGAATTAAAATCCAGCCTAAAATTGAGAATCTTTTTGAGATTCAGAGTATCATCCAGTCGTGAATTCTTTGGTTGGTCATTAGGGTTTTCTTTTCTTTGTTTTTATTTATTTTATTTGAGGGGCCGGACATTAGACATGTATCCACCGTCAGGGTCAACTCCTCATTGAAGTTGTTGGGCCCTCCGAACTTAAATTTAATGGATTTTGTCTTCATCCAGCACAGTGGATAAAATCAAAAAGATGGAAACAAACCAGGGACAAAAATATCAGGACCAAAACAGTGACGCCAACTGTGTCAGCTTCCAATCCAACCCAATTCTCTTGGAATTTACCATTTGTCCCGACAAGGACCACTTTGCAAATTTTTATTTAAGACACAAACATCATGGTTCCAAACTAAATAATCTTCATCATCTTTTCCATCCTCTTTTTCTTTTGTTTCTTTGACTAGAAGGACTTCTGATTTTGGCAATCCAAATTGGGGCCCGTGTGTACCCCGAACAGCTCGGCGTATCTTCGGAAGAAGCCGATCCGGTCGTTGACCCTCGGGTCGTCAGGGATGCCGCACTCGAGGCCGCCGTTGATTATGTTGGTGACGAGCCCAAACCCGGCCGTCCGGTTGGCTGCGAGGTCGGCCTTGGAGGGCCGGTACTTCCCGACCATGACTGCGTGGCAGGAGGGCTTGGGCTTCCGCTCCGTCATCCAGAACCACATTGCCGTCTTGAACGCCACCAGTGTGTCGTTGGACACCGTCTCCGGGTTCTTCAGCCCGTCGAAGCCGAGCGCCTCCCCAGCGGATCCGTAGTTGAAATTCCTGCCCACAACGCAAATCGTTATGCAAATGCAGCACAACCCTCGCCAATGCTCGCTATTCCAATGACCAGGAAGTCCTAGCTTTCGACGATGTGCATGAGATATAGTTCATGGAGGGGCATAGTTCTTACCAAGATAGTTGGATGGGTCCTCTGCCTTTGTAAGACTTGCCCGGGTAGCACGGCCATTCCTTGACGGTCGCGTTGCAGTAGTTGCTCGGCGGGCTCACCTCCTCCTTGAAGCACAGCCCCCATGTGTACGGTCCGTCCGGCGCCGTCGCCCACCCGCCGGTAGTCTCGTGCGACACTTGCGCGAGGAAGGCCGCAATCTCGCGCTTGCGGGTGCTCACGCTCCCTGTGCGGCCGAACTTCGGGAAGCAACCTGCGGCCCGCACGAACGAGGCGTAGGTGTAGAAGTCCTTGGCCGGGCATGCGTTGTCGTCCTTGTGGAGGAAGATGTCGTCGAACAGCTGCTTGGTGATCAGGGAAGCGATGGAGGATTCTCCGCGCGCCTCGGTTGCGCCCGGGGATAGGGTTAAAAGAGCGAGGGCCAGGAAGAGAAAGACGAGGGATCTAGCCATGGCTTGCTAGGGTTTCTCCCCCACCCTTTTTTCCTAGGGTGTTATGGAATGGAATGCTTGTGATGGGTGGAGGCAAGAGCTTATTTATCATGTGAATTCCGGGGAGAGAGAGAGAGAGAGAGAGATGTATTTGCTAAGTCAGCGACCAAGAGCTTCGCTGGCGGGCGGATCAGTAAGTCGGCCAATGGCCGTCCAATGTGAATTCTTTTGTGACCAGGCATGATGATCCGCGAATCTAGTAGTAGCCTTGGCCGTATCTTACAAATAGTAATCTCTAGTCATTTTAGGCCATAATACGTATGAATACATTATCCAAGCCCACGATGCTAACCTTGATAACTTCGCGCATTTCTTCTTTTTTTTATGTCCATTTACAAAGGGAAGGGCCAAAACGAAAGGGGCGTCACATGCAGATCTCTCCCAAAAACGCTGCGAAGGAAAAGCTATAAAGAGATGTCAATTCTGACAAGCCATAAAGAGATGTCAGAGTTGACTGCAGTTAGTTTAATTCGCGAGCGTGACTGTCGCGGGCAACGGAAGTGGGGTGGGTGGGGGCGGCCGGCCAGTTCGGCAGGCGTGGTCGTGCAGCGCGGAAGTGGAAAATATCGACACAACGCATGAAAATGGTGGTGGGTTGGTCCAGTCTCCGAAACATCTTCAAGCTCGCGATGACTGTGACAGATGCAATGGACATCGTATAACAGCCGCGTACTTCCATGATTTGTCAAACCAAGCAAAATTGGAGGTCTTGTTGAGGCCTGTCGAACGTGTGTTTACTCCGGCAGTGGCGCACGATTCAGTTAATTTCCGCTGTCGTAGGTATTGTTCTCTCGACCTACGGCAGCGTATGACAGCCTCCTCCCTCGCTTTAGGCGTCGCCTCTTCCTCCTCTGATATGGCTTCCGGCTTCTCGCCTTGCCTCTTCTTTTGTTGATGGCGAAAGACGAGACCGTCCCTTTTGACCGCTCTCGCCTGAGCTTCAAGGATCCGAAAACAACTGGCCCGGGGTGCTGGCGCATCTTTGGGTTTAAGCTGTATCTAGTTTCTCCGAAACTCGACTTCCCTTTGAAGATGACACTATCTTCTCGGAAATGGGTTGCCCGCGTTTGAGATTACTTGAAAGTTGGAATGCGTTGTTTGCCTCTTCTCGCGTGACACCCTGCCCCGCCAAATAAGAAGGCGAAGTCGTAACATTGTTAAGCCGAAAATCACTCATTGTCGGAATTTATCTTCTTAAGCGTTATTCGCTACCCTATAGCATTAGATGTTAAATTGCTAAAGGGAGGAGAGATGAGGCTGAAACTTCATATTTCGTACAAAACAACAAAATCTTTTACAAAAGACAAAATATATAACGTTAAAAAAAAAAAAACCACTAAAAGAGGACTCATAACTACCCATGTTCTGCATAAAGCAATTACTCCAATAATACCTAAAAACTAGGACAACTAACACACAAATTAGCTAAACCTGACTCCACTAACTTCAATAACCGAAAAAATCAGCAAAACGGGCAAAAAGAAATAACTATTATTTCAACAATCTCTCCCTTAAACTGATGTTTACTAACATTCAGTTTAAAGCCTTGACTGTTTTCAACGTGCAAACACCTAGTAACCTTCTGAGCTTCACAAATGACTCCATCGTAAGGGCCTTGGTGAATATATCAGCAACTTGATCTTCACTCCTGCAGTAGATTAGATCAATTGTTCCATCATTGCTAAGATATCTCAAGAAATAAAACTTCACATCAATGTGCTTGCTTCTTCCATGTAGCACAGGATTCTTGGAGAGTTTTATTGCTGAGTTGTTGTCACGAAAAATTTTAGTAGCTCTTGGTTGTTTGAATTGCAGCTCCTCAAGAATTCTCCTTAGCCAAATAGCTTGACAAGCACTAGCTGTTGCAGTAACAAATTTAGCTTCTGTACTTGACAATGTGACAATTGGTTGCTTCTTAGATGACCACGAAATAGCACATGTCCCAAATATAAAAGCATAACCCGAAATGCTCCTCCTATCATCTTGATCTCCTGCATAGTCACTATTAGTAAATCCCAATAAATTGGACTTTTCACCCTTATTGTAAAATAGCCCAAAGTCTTTAGTTCCTTGCAAGTAACGAATGATTCTCTTGACAACTAACAAATGCATATTTGTAGGATTCTCTATATATCTATTGATTAAACTCAAATAATACATTATGTCTGGTTTTGTTGCAGTTAGATACATCAAACTGCCCACAATTTGTTTATAAAGTGTGCTGTCAACCTTTCTCCCTTCATGATTTTTGAATAGCTTTAAGCCAAACTCAATTGGAGTGTTTATAGGATTACAATCCTTCATCTGAAACCTGTCCAAAATTTCTCCCACATATTTCTTTTGAGGAATAAAGATCTCATCATCCAATTGTACTACTTCTATGCCAATGAAGTAATGCATCATACCAAGATCGAACATTTCAAACTCATTCATCATAGATTTCTTGAATTCTTCAAACATGGCATCACAATTTCCAATAAATATAAGATCGTCAACATACAAGCAGACAATGAGCATTTTCCCTTTATCTCCAATTTTGACAAAAAATGTATGCTCATAAGGATATTTTGAAAAACCAACTTTAAGAAAATAAGTTTCAATACAACTATACCAAGCCTAAGGAGCTTGTTTTAGCCCATAAAGAGCTTTCTTCAATCTATAAATTTTATGCTCATTTCCAATCTTGACATAAGCAGGGGGTTGCTTGACAAATATCTGTTCCTCCAAGTACCATGCAAGAATGCCAATTTGACATTTAGCTGGAAAATATGCCAAGAATTCTGTGCCACCAATGCAACCACTAATTTGATCATGTCATGTCCCGCAAATGGAGAAAAAATTATGTATAGTCGATCCCATATTGCTGCTTGTATCCCTTGGCTACTAAACGTGTTTTGTATTTGTCAACTTTACCATTTTCTTTCAGTTTTGTTTTAAAGACTCACTTTACACCAATGGTTTTTTGTCTATCTGGAAGATTGGAGAGCTCCCAAGTATCATTTCTTTCAATGGAATTAATTTCATCATCCATTTGTTTTCGCCATTTTTCTTCTTTGACAACACTCTCAAAAGTTGTACGATCATAGTATGAAAATAAGGCAAAATGAGTAATCGAATCTCCAATTCCAGTTACCTTATAATCTTATATCCAAGCAGGCCTTCTTCTAACGCAGCGAAGAGATTGAGCTTTTTCTTTATTGACTTCAGCTACTGTTGGTGAAATTTCAACAGCTGTAGAAGTTGTATTTGATGAATTTTTTGGCATATAAGGTACTAAAATTTGCTCATGTTCAGCATCATTGTCATAAAGGACTTGGGTAGGCTGCTACCTATTTCAATCCCAAGTGTTCTCGTTATAAAAAACAACATCCCTGCTAGTCACAACCTTCCTTTTTAGTGGATTGAATAATTTATATGCTTTGGATGCTTCACTTACACCAACAAAGACACATTTTTCAACATTGTCATCAAGTTTCTTCCTTTTCTCATTCGGGACATGGGCATATGCGATGCATCCAAAGATTCTGAAGTGATCTACATCCGATCTTCTCCCACTCCAAGCCTTTTCTGGTGTCATATTTTGAACAGCAAAAATTGGACTTCTGTTCAAAACATGAATACTCCAATTTACTACTTCTAGCCAGAAAATCTTTGGAACTCTTCCTCTTGCCAATAAGCTTCTCACCATGTTGAGAATTGTTCTATTTTTCCTCTCAGATACACCATTATGTTGTGGTGTATATGCGGCTGTAAGCTCTCTTCGAATGCATGCTCTGCACAAAAAGTTTCAAATTCTTTTGAGCAATATTCACTACCACGATCTATTCAAAGGATCTTAATAGTCTTTCTTGCTTCATTTTCCACACGAGCTTTGAAGCTTTTAAATGTGGAGAAAGCTTATAATTTTTCCTATAAAAAAAAACCCAAGTTTTTCTGGAAAAATCATCAATGGAGGTAATTAAGTATCTTTTACCTCCATTAAAAGATGGGTTTATAGGACCACACATGTCCGAATGCACTAGCTGCAAAACATCATTTGCTCTCCATGACTTTTCTTTTGAAAATTGAGAACGATGTTATTTGCTAACAACACATTCTTCGCAAACTTGGGAAGGGGTAGTAATTTGAGGAAGACCTGTCACCATACTTTTCTGTTAGAGCGTCTTTCAGTCCACAAAAACTCAAGTGACTATAGCGAAAATGCTATAGCCATGAGGGATCTTTCTTTTCAGCCATCAAACAAGATTGAATATTTTCAATCTTTAATGGATATAATCTATTTGAACTCATAGGAACAACTGCAATAGCACCTCTAACATAATCATAAATTTCACAAGCACCCCTTTTAATGGTGATAACATAACCATTTTCTTGTAATTAACCAGCACTCAATAAGTTACTTTTCAGATCAAGAACATACAACACATTAGAGATTATTTCCACAAAACCATTCTTGATTCTTATCTTAATATCACATTTTCCCATCACTTTCACAGTAGAATTGTGACGTCCCAGGGTGTCACATACTAAGCGCGGGCGGAAATTTTTTAATTATAATTATTGTTATCTTTCTTTCACTTAAAAACCTCCTTCAGTGGTATCCATAGTATTTACCATTGAAGGTTAGCATGTATAACATGAATTATTTAAAATCTATAGTTTGTACTATGGGGTTATCCTACCATTACTCTACTAAAGATAATTAATATAATTCACATAGATAAGATCACAAGAAGCTTCATTACTTTAACATCACAGGGCCTACAAAATTTTATCGACCTGGACTTCTTTCATGTTCCTCGCCTTTATGTACAACATATATATAGCAAAAGTAAGGCGCATCATAAACCAGGGATAAGAGGGTATGGGTATCTACTTCATAAATTCCCACACAAGCCCACGAGCAAAAAGAAAAGAAAGTTAGACAGCTTCTTCGTGATCAAAGGTGTTTAGGCGCCATCCGTCCCAGCTCCTGCACCATTGTTTCCAAAAGGTATAGGGCCAAACATCGCCCCATCATGCTTGATAAACCAAGCAACAAACTTCAGGGGAGTCATCTCCGCTCTACCATCATCCATCCATAACGTGGCCTCATACTTGGAGAAGGTCAGCTCAACATCATCATCGTACACATCGGTAAAAGTAACCTCAATGCTTGTTATCACACCGTAACGAGCTACAGGCGGCACATCCATACTATCAATCTGAAAAATGTAAGGTATGAGCAAAACTATGCCCAGTAAAGAATAATAAAACTCTAACTTAAATAATCCACAACCATCAATATTACCAGGGAATCATAATCAAAGCAATTCATAATATAATAATATAATTGTCACAAGCATAGTTAGTTAGATATTAATACATCGCCTAATTAATCACCTTGGATGCATCCATCTCCATACTTACCTTTTCAAAAATCAATTTCATATCAAGATGCAATGCAACAATAATGCATGAACTCACTCGCCAAATAGAATTATATTTAGTCATAACCGGAACTCTGCCGGCCTGATCGAGTCACTTCCAGAAAGTACGTTATCCGGACTTCCACAATATTTCTATTATGGGCATCTCACTCCGAGGCATCCCGGTATCACACAACCGAGGTCCTCCCAAGACCACTCAGCAAGGGGCATCTCACTCCGAGGCATCTCAATATCACACATTGCTAAGGCATCCTTGATCACACACAAGGGCATCTCACTCCGAGGCATCCCGGTATCACACAACCGAGGCATCCAAGACCACTCAACAAGGGCATCCCAAACTTCCGGGGCATCACCGGTATCTCTGTACTGATGGTTTCATTCACTCTCTTAAGCACACACTTCACACCATCACACCTTTGAATTAATGCATTTAGCGTATGCAAAAGAAAAGACTCCAAAGTATCTATCTAGGTATCTAGTTCTCATGATCCTAGCACACGTGCATGTCCAAATTATAAGATAAAATTCATTACGACATGTCCCATACCATGCCGAACAAATATTCATCCCATAATCAAGCACTATGCACCGCACACATTGCACTCGCATGGTATTATATGCACTTATATTTCTAATGATGTATGTGGCCTAAAACTATGTCTACCGTGAGCTTATTAGACTTTAAGTATATCTAATGAGTCGAATATATATAACACAATATATATATATATACTAGAAGTTCTCGGATTAGGACACATTATTAGTTCAATGCACAGTTTCTGTTTCGGTAATAGAAAACATATCAATTCTTGTCAAAATATTACCAAACTTTAGTACGTTATACTAGAGACATAGATTGACAACTTCCATGAAGAAACTTAATTTCGAATCTTGCTGTATTAAGAAAAAAAATTACTGTAATCTTTATTATTACCCTATACTGACGTCCAGCTTTTATATTTACTAATAATTTTTTTTTTACTAATCAATTCTTGTTCATTTAATCTAAAATTTTGGCACGTTATTCCTTAAGATATTTTCTACAATTTTCATTAAGAACTCGAAGTCCAATTCTAACTAGATAAATACAGAAAATTCACATAATCAGTGAAGGTCATACCGTTCCTAACGAAAACAGTTTACTGACTTTTACCAATTTCCCTTTTTATTACTATGTTTTCAGATTCGTATGGTTCTAGCTACTCCTATAACTTAATATTATCTATGTTTCACCATATAGAATAATTACTTTCCTATTTTCAATAATCATGCGTAAGAAAATAAATACAAACATAAAGATCTCATACCCGTTTTTACGTAGAACCGATTGTATACACGATTTCCTTTTACTTTCATTCAACAAATCTATTTAACTTTTCACAAACTCCTTTGACAATACTCTAACACCTAATCACAGCAACTTAAAATCACATCGGTATGTCTATCTTCACGATCAATCGATTCATAACTTGGCTCGAGGAATTGCCGCATCCGCGAGATCACTTATCTCAATTTTCACCAACTCTATTCATTCGAAAACCACCACATCACTTCACCTCATCAAACAGCCAACTTCCATCAAATTTTCGAGACATGCAAAGACTTCTAGCTTCACTCTTAGGTCCATCAAGCTCAAAACAACACAAATCCATCACTTCTCATCACTTTTCTTCACAAGACAGCACACTTACATTTGGATTTCGCAACATGCAAGGTTCGAATATAACATGCAATGACTTCTACAACTAATCCATCACTTACACAGCTCAAATAATCAATAAGACAACAACTACATCTCATATTCCTCATAGCTTGGTTAGATCCACAAGCTTTCTTGATGAAGTAGTGGATACACTTCAATTTAGAGTTCTATTCTTCCTTACCTTGTTCGGCTATCAATCTAACACAAAAACACTTCAAGAACAACACCAAAACTTCACATGCAAGAGGAAAATGGCTGGTTTTTGGTTGCTGGTTCTTCCCTGCCCGTCCGAGAGAGAAGAGAAGAAGATGAAGGTGAGTTGGTTCGGTTTTGAGGAGAGAGAGAGAGAATTTCGAATTTATGAGGGGAAAATAAGCTATAAGCTAGTCCTAGGTTAGTGAAATGATTGGATTTAGTTAATGATTGTATTTTCTTGAAGTTGTCATTTCGGTTCTATGGATTTGAGAAGAAAACCGTGGGTGGTGGAGAGAGAGAAATCGGATGGAGAGGAGGGGTGTCACGGCTTCAAGCATTCGGTTTCCTTCACCATTTGCAATTTAATTTTTTTTTGTTAGGTCTTAATTCATGTCATTAATTATAACATTAGTTGATAATGTTCTTCAATTAATCCCTTTCATTTCCCCTTGGTTCAATTACACGAAATTGTAACATATACCACATATCAACTAGTTAATGTTAGTAAAAAAAAAGAATCCATCACAAAATACTAAAGTCAGAAATTTATATTAGCATCACAATCATTAATTTAAATCATCTTAATTGTGATCTATAAATCTTAACTAAAATAAAATTACTTGGGCCTAATTTATCTATCTCTGGCCCAATGGGCCTAATCCATAACAATCCCGGCCCACTAAACTAAACCTTCGATCCTAAGAATCCCGAACCTTGGCCCACTTAAACCAAGTCCAAGCCTACTATCTCTCACTCGAATTCACAAGTCCAATTCGTGTGGCCCACTTAATTCTCAAGCCCATTCGATCCTCACGGTCCATCGGGTTCACTTCTTGGCCCATTTTAAAAATAATCCGAACTCCTAATGATTCAATTACACTAATGAAGGTCAATGAAATTTGGGATGTCACAAGAATGATCCTCAAAACTCACAGTGGAATGAAAATCTTCATTTAAATAAGAAAAAGAAGACTTACTTCCACTCATGTGGTTACTGCAACTTGTATGCACATACCAAATATCTGACTCAGGCTTCTTTTCATCTTGAACAACCATCAACAATGTTTCTACTTCTTTTTCTTCAACAAAATTTGAACTTTCTGCATTTTCTTTATTATTAGGCAACCTAGTATAACATTAAGATACATAATGACCAAATTTATGACATCTAAAACACTCTACATTTGATTTGTTAGGATCCCGTCCTTTGCTTTTGCCTTGAAATTGGTCATAATTAGCTTTGAAATTCTTGCTAACATCTCTATTTCCTCGATCTCCCCTTACTCTACCTCTACCTCTACCCCTTCCTCTGAAATTGTTAGAATGAGTATTGGTAGAAGCCTTCAACACTTGCTCCTCTACTGTTGAACTTATGTTCATGAACCAATAAGGAGCTTTGCAATTCATCAAGAGAGAGCGCATCTATGTCTTTCGACTCTTCAATTGAGCAAATAACATAATTAAATTTTGATGTCAGGAAATGCAAAATCTTCTCCACAATGGTGACGTCGTCTATCTTCTCCCCATGGAATTGCATCTTGTTGTTGATCTCCATTGTTCTGGCACAATAGCTGGTGACAGATTCTCCATCCTTCATCCTAGTGTCTCAAAATCTTTTCTCAAGGCTTAGAGCTATGCATGTTTCACCCTAATAGAGCCTTGATATTTCTTCTTCATAGAATCCCAAATATCGTTGGAAGTTTCTTTGCAAAGAATAGTCTCTAAGATGGGACGATCAATAGCCTGAAAAAGATATTTTTTGCCTTCAGGTTATTCAACTTTCTAGCTTCCAATTTCGCTTTCTAGGGATCTGCCAAAACCATGTCTACTGGTGGCTCTTGAATTCCATATTCGAAAACTGACCAATACTCCTTTAACAGTAAAAAATTCTCTATTAGCATGCTCCAATGGTCATAATGACCATCAAAGCATGGAATTGCTGGTTGAATAAAATTTTCGGTGGCCATTGGAAATATTGTTGCTGCAATTATCTCACGAAAGCATCTCACACCTCTAAACCTTTCTTTATCTTTTTTAAAAAACTCTCTCATGCTTCTCTCAAGCTTTGATACCACTGTTAAATTGCTAAAGGGAGGAGAGATGTGGATGAAACTTCATCTTTTGTATAGAAGAACGAACTCTTTTACAAAAGACAAAATACATAACGTAAAAAAAAAAAAAAAAAAAAAAGAAAAAAAAAGAAAAAAAAGAAAAAAAAGGGGACTCATAACTACCAATGATCTGCATAAAGCACTTACTCCACTAACACCTAAAAACTATGACAACTAACACACAAATTAGCTAAACGTGACTCCACTAACTTCAATAACTGAAAAGCCAAATAAGCAAAACATGCAAAAAGAAATAACTATTATTTCAACATCAGAATGGTGGAGGCTAGAGTTAGGATCATGGTGAAGCGTAGTGCTCTACATATGGAAATGAACAAACTCCCGTTCTTATGAGTTTAGATAGGTAAATGTCTTGTAGAGATATTGATATCTTGATTGGACAGATATTAAATTCGAATAAATGGCAAATGGTGGATTGGAGATTCGCGGAATTGTGGATGGACTCCGGAATCATTACATGCTCTAATTGCCTAGAGGATTAGCATGAGATTGGAGATGCATTATAGTAAGATTGTGGAGAAAAACTAGTCGACCAAAGATAGTCCAAGAGAAGAAATTCTTCTTTAAAGATTGTTGCGGAAAATGAGCTATTGAACAATAATATAGACATAATAAAAGAAATAAATTGAACAATAGATTTATGTGATTCAGTCGTTGTGATCTACATTTACGAGGCAAGTAATAGTGAGTTTTGTTATAAATCAAGCGATACAATGGAGATTATATACTCGAGTCACACAAACACTTCGGTATTTTTTAAGCGCTAATTACACCCAATATTACACGTAGGGGTGGCAAATGGGTGGGTCGGGTTGGGTATGGGTCGGGTCAAAAATGAGTCGACCCATATTTGACCAATTTAACTTGTTTTGATCTATATTCTTGTAGTGTAAATCTAGTGATCCATATCCGACCCGACTTGTATTCGACCCATACCCGACCCGACCCATATTACTAAAATCTATTAATATTCTAGGAAAATTCACTTCTACTATATGCTAATTGGATTAAAACTTCAAATTAAATTAAATATAGTAAATAAAATAAAATAAAGTTAAAAAAACCTATAAATTGAAATATTTATAAAAAAGTAACTATGCACATGCTTCTCTTATTTGAAGTGAACATACCATTGAATAACTAAAAACTGTAACATGAAATTTTTTTAACTAAACCTAAAAAGCTCATTTTTATGATTTTTTATAAAAAAAGAAAAACATTGTTAAAAATTTTTATGCAATACAAATTTAATGAAATTTTTATAATTCTTTTTAAAATATTTTTTAAAATAGAATTTTTAATAATTCTTTTGTCTTTTTCTCTTTTCTTTTTCTTCTTCTTCGGCTGGCCGCTGGCCACAACGACGGCCGGCGCGGCCACAAGCAAGATCGAGCTCGCCGGTGTCGGGTAGGGCTCGATCTCGTCGATTTGGCGAGGCTCGAGCTCGCCGGCGTCAAGTGAGGCTCAATCTTGCCGATTTGGCAAGGCCGAGGCCCCGCCCAATGCCGGTGAGCTCGAGCCTCGCCGGCATCGGGCGAGGCTTGATCTCGCCGATTTGACGAGGCCGAGGCCTCACCCGACGTCTGCGAGCTCGAGTCTTGCCGGATCTGGCGAGGCTTGAGCCTCGCTTGGCCTGTCGCTGGCTATCGGCTAAGGAAGGAAGAAAAAGGAAGAAAAAAGAAAAAGAAAAAAGAAAGGAAAAAAAATTGAAAATTGAAAAATAATTATAATTTCGATTTTTTATAAAATTAAAAAAAGGCCATGGGTTTAAATTTTAAAGTGGGTTTCCATTCCTAATAAGTTAATAAGCCATTTAGACCTATTTCTTTTTGTGTTTTACTTTCTCAGACGCATTTCTGACATATATTTAACTTTCACTTAATCCATTTCTTACTTATATTTAACTTTTACTTGACTCATATATGACCCATTTAACTAAAAATGGGTCATAATATGGGTTTATGACCCATTTTACCAGCTCTAATTACATGCAATGTTTAGCCCTATAAATCCTTGCAAAATAATTTCTTAATCTCACAAAAGAATTATTTACAAATCTCGAGCTCACAAGATTTAATTGACTTAAACACCTATATTGTCTTGGATGTAATTCGCGAACAGAGCCACCCACGAAGATAGCTCGTTGTCCAAGCACTCGAAAGGGCGCTTCAACAATTTCTGAAACATGCATGCTTTTCACTTGCGGCAACAACAGATCATCCCGTATTTATAATATATAAAAGAAAGAAAAACCCTTCATGAGACCGAGTCCAACGTGGGAAAAGAAAAAGTCCATGCTCAACTTTCCTACTCCAAAGTGCACGATGGACATGTAAGAGTTTTCCTAATGTGTACTACATTAATTGATATTGTAATTTACCGTTTAACGGTTACCGTTTTATGGGGATTGGTCTAAGATGAGATAGAAGGTTCTTAATTAGTCTAATATGGGGCTGGCTAGTGTGGGCCAAGTTGAGCCTGGCCCATAATGAGGGGGCTTGGCTGGAAACTCTATAAATAGTGCTCAAGGCTCTCCTCTAACCCTAATTCTCACATGTGTCATCACCTAAGGAGCGTTTACCTAACGCTAAACGTGAGGGGGCTGCCTCATTGAGCCAGTGATACGGAGGGCAATAGAGAAGAATGACTTGCGCGTGGAACATCGTGTTTTCGCTTCCGCTTTAAGAACGATGGATCCCAAAACAGGTGCGTTAATCTTTCTTATCAATTATGCATGTTCTTGTTCTGGTTATGGAGATCTTGGGATTGCGTAATTTGCATCCAACATGTGGTATCAGAGTAACCATAATCCTAGAACTCGAACGCATAAGTTTTTTGCCCTAATTTATGATTTTCGAGATTTTTTGTTCAATAAAAATAAAATTAAATCACAAATTCAACCTGGGCTCGACAAGACGAGAAGATCCGTGGGCGGCGCGTCGTCGGGGGAGACCGCATGCGACCCCACGCGCGGGGAGCGGCTCGTGCGTGCGTCGCACACGCGGAGGCTGACGTCAGCGACTGGACCTGCTCAACCCGACCTGTTGACCCGACTTGACCCGATGACTGTTGACCGTTGACCCGACCCAGTCAACTTTGGCGACCGACCTGACCCAACTCGACATAGGACCCAACCCGACCTGGTCAACTTTGACCGGACCGGTCAACTGGTCGGACCGGGCAATCGAGCCGGGAATCGGTCGGATCAGGCAATTGAGCCGAGAACCGGTTGGACCGCTGCCGGTTGGACCGGTTTTGACCGGTCAAGATTGCCCGTGCATGGGCTCCACGCGCCGCGCACTCAGAAGGCGCGTGCGGGCGCGTGGAGGCTCCGATCCGCGCGTGGCCAACGACGTTAGACTCGTATCTTCATCCTCTATGTTTTGGTATGTTTATTTTATATTTTTGATGATTTTATGGATGTGAAATTACATACAAAGCCCTAAATACGTGTATTTTTAGTGTATTTTTGCGTATTTTTCTTGTATTTTCTATGATTTTGGAAATACAAGTGTTGTGTTACAGATATGTTATCATATAAACATTATAAAGGTGTGAGTCATTAATAAAAATAAATTTTATTGTGAAGTGAAATTAGCTTATTGTGATACAATCATTATGGGATAGTAATTGAACTATGTACTGAGGTGATGTGAAACAGTAAAAGTTATGGAACTTTTGTTACTCAAGCATAGTTCTTTATACGCATCTTGATGTATTTTTGTTTATTTTGTTAACCTTTGAATGATAGACATCTTAAGAACTCGTGACCAAACTAATTGTACTGATTAACACATCTGCTGAATGCGGGTAATGCATGTCGGTTAAGTTAGTGCATATTGTACCTAAATTCATCTGGTCACTTGTTAATGTCTATCAAGTTGAATATTTTTTATAATTAAGAAGTATGACAGCATTTACGCAGAGCAATAGTATCTATTGTTATAATTTAGATATTGATAAAGTCTCAAGGTACTGTATAAACCTTGAGTGAAGGCTAGGAGCATCCGGTTATTAACCTTGTCCATATGTCTTGTTATACATAAAGAAAGGTTAACCGTAAGGACAAGACATGTGGGTTCATAGAACCATAAGGACATTCTCTAGTGGCACAAGTTTTTGTGACGTTTAAAGTAAGAGAATGGTAACTGAAAAATGGGATCTCTCTATGAGAGATGTTATCCATTTGACACACTACCATATTGAATCAATAGAGTTGAGAACATTCGTGACCATGGAAGGCTTTGTGTGTATATATGCAGTTACCTCTATGATTCGGTGTTTGAGACTTTATGGGATAGGATTGACTATTAAGAATTATCTCTAGACCAATGTGCGCACATACAGTATGATTTCAATTAATATAGTCCAAGTGGGAGAATGTAAGAGTTTTCCTAATGTGGACTACATTATGTTCTTCATTTCTCGTCTAGAATTCCTACCAGCAGACTTCCCTGTACTCAAAGTGAATTGTCTAAGTGCTCTCCTTTGTCTCATTCTTGATCTCGAAATCATTCGATTCCGTCCGAATAGGTCATATGAAGGAAGCCCGGACGGCAAGGAATCCCGTACTGCGGAGGGCTCTGCAATTTGACGAGAAATTACAGGATCACGGGCATGACCATCAGTAGCAGTGTTTAGAGATCCATCAACCAACTGACTACCCGAAAGAGTATCTATGGCTCGGGTAATAACACCTATTGCTTTATTAAGCAAATCCGAAAGCGAAACTTCATTAGGGTAGAGGCATTCTCTTTCTAGACAAACAGTTTACAATATCGAAAAAGGCAAAAGCCACTAGACGAGAGGGGCAATACCGTTTAACGGTTACCGTTTACGGGGATTGGTCTAAGGTGAGATAGAAGGTTTCTTAATTAGTCTAATATGGGGCTAGCTAGTGTGGGCCGAGTTGAGCCTAGCTCGTAATGAGGGGGCCTAGCTAGAAACTCTATAAATAGTGCTCAAGTCTCTCCTCTAACCCTAATTCTCACATGTGTCCTCACCTAAGGAGCGTTTACCTAACGCTAAACGTGAGGGGGCTGCCTCATTGAGCCAGTGATACGGAGGGCAATAAAGGAGAAGGACTTGCGCGTGGAACATCGTATTTCCGATTCTGCTTTAAGAACGATGGATCCCAAAACATGTGTGTTAATCTTTCTTCTCAATTATGCATGTTCTTGTTTTTGTTCTGATTATGGAGATCTTGGGATTGCGTAATTTGCATCCAATAGGACTTTCATGTTTTGCTGTTCTTTGCCGACTTCAATGCGGATTTTCGTATAAATTTCAACCAAGTCAACACTGGTCAACGCTGAACTTTCTTATTTCGATAACCACATTCACTAACGTGTATTAAGGGTGAGCATATTGGATCGACCGGATTGAGAATAAGCTAGACCAGACCAACCTAATCGATCTGGTCCGATTCCACGAGATGTTGGTCTAGTTTCCGATTCCATAAAAATGGAACTGGTGATTTACAGTTTGGTTTCCGATTCCGGAGGGATTGGACCGGGCAGGATGGATAAACCAAATAAACTCTTTTAAAAAAATATATATTTTTAAAAATTTATTAATAATAGCAATAAACCCTAAAATAGTAATAACTCATAGTATTTTTTAAAATTTTAATTTTTTTCTAAGTGGCCCACTGGACTAGACCGGTCAGTCTCGTCTAGTTCCCAGTGCTAGGATTGTCCGGTTTGGTTTGGTCTCTAGTCCCAAAAAATGGAAACTGATTCTCCTGGTTCAGTTCCCGGTTTTTAGGTGGAACCGGACCGGATTGGAAACCGATTATCCCTAACGGGTATTCGGACTTTGATGAAAAAGTTGATTTCATATATTCTTAGATTCAATTTCTTTGAACTTTGTCTGTAATTCAATTCGGATCGAATTCATTCAACGATTCAAACTCGAGACATTTTTTAACAAAGATTAGAGCACGCTCCTCCAAGAGAAAGGTGAAATGGTCTTTGGGAACACAAATAGATTGTTCCATCTATCTATGCCTCGATCAAACAAGGAAAATTAGCAAAAATAACATCGGAAAACATTTTCCATGCAAGGGGTACATCTCCAAGAATCAAACAACCTGGCGTGCAAGCTAAAGTCTCATTTGCATTGCGCCACTGCAGAGCGGCATGATCAAAGCCAAAGTGTAATCTCGTGTTTGGTCGTGTGGCAGAGAAGTATTATGTTCCAACTAATACTTAGTGCTTCAATTTGTCGAACGGCACAAGCCGCTTCCTTCTGCGCTTCCTCCTAGGCAACCTTCTCCTTCTTCATGTCGTCAAGCCTCATGCACAGATGCCTGGTTGTTTGATATGAAGATTTTTGCATAATTCGCACCGTTGACCCTGAACCACCCAATGCCAAGGAATAAGGAACGATTAAATGAAGCCACGAGGAAATAGACATGTTATGGAACAATCTTACGCAAAATGAAAATATCCATACTTGTCTAAATTGATCTCCACTGATAGAGATAGAAAGACTCGGTAACTAACAATCAAACGCTGCACAAACTTAAAGGGCAGTAAAAAAGAAAAATGAAGGACGTGGTCATGAGAATTCCATGATGCAAAAGAATATGTAAAGAGAGTGAGTTTTTTAGTTATATGCGGCAACTCGCAAAGCATTCAACAAACCATGATAACACAATATACAGATGTTAACACAGAAAAACGTAATCCCAAGATCTCCATAGCTCCCATGATCTCCATATCTAGAACAATAATACATATAATCGAGTATAAAGATTAACGTACCTCTAGATCCATTGATCTTGATGCGGAAGTGGAAAAGTGACGATCCATGCGCAAGTCATTTTTCTCTATTGCCCTATGTATCTCTGGCTCAATGGGATGACCTTCTCACCCTTTAACACTAGGTAAAGGCTCATTTGTGAGAATAATTGTGAGAACTAAGGTTAGAGGAAATACTTGATTATATATAGAGTTTCTAGCCCAGGCTCTCTCATTATGGGCGGGGCTCAACTTGGCTCACACTAGCCAGCCCCATATTAGACTAATTAAAATTTTTTTTATCTCACTTTAGACCAACCCCTAAAATGGTAAATTACAATATCAATTAATGTAGCTGACATTAGGAAAACTCTTACAACAGACGCACAAAGAATTTCCTAATTCACTTATAGTTACTCGTGGATGTTCTCTTTGTATGCCAACTACTCCGAGATGAATTGACAGATCGTATGTAAGGGTGAGTATGGTTCCAAGGTAGAACCTGGAACTAGAGAACTGGATCGATGGGAACTTGTTCGATTTCAAGTTCTAAGGTATTAAGGTAAGTTCCGAGTTCTGAAAATTGGAGAACTTAATTCGACAGGTCTATTCTAGGTTCTTGGTATGTGGAGCCTAGAACCTAGACCTTGTAAAAGTTTTTGTGTTTTTCTTGATCTATGTCTTCATGTGATCCTACGATATTCCATGATGGCTAATGATGAGTGTATAATCTAGAACCATTAGTCTATGCTTTTATTTAATGACTTAGACTTTTATTTTGTTAATATTTATTATTTTTTGTTCCAAATATAAGTTGCGGTAAGTGGATTAATAATAAGCGATGGTCATTAAATATGATGATTCACTGCAATTGTTTGATTAATAATATAGATGGAATCTGAGTAGACCTTGGAATCGACCCTATAACTTGTGATAAGGTAGGTTTCATGTTCCAAGGTATGCATGGTAGAATTTGAGTTTAAAAAAATAAGAAACTCATTTCAATGTATAGGTTTTAGGTTATAGATGAAAATTTTATGGAACTTGCAACTGCTTATCCCTAATTGTATGATTCGATAAAATCAAGTGATTAACTCTCATGTGAAATTCTCATATCATAATCCAATTTGAGCTAAATTGACAATCATTATCACAACAAAGGAAAAAGGAAAAGTTAAAAAGAAAACCAAACAAACAACAGGAGGAGGATTTCAAGATCGTATTGGTCACTGCCACGAACTGGAGTCTCTGTCCTAATTAGTATGGGAATGGGAAAATTGTCCAAAAAGTCATAAATCTATTACACTTTTGCCAATTTAGTCATAAACCTTTTAACTTTGCCAATTTAGTCTTAAACATTTTCACTTCTTGCCAATTCCGTCCATCTGGCCAATTTTGGTTGGAAAATGCTGACGTGGACGCCGGTGGGGCCACGTAGGACCGCCGGTGCTGACGTGGACAATTTTTAATAATATTTTAATATTTTATTTTGAATTTTTATTATTTTTATTTTTATTTTTCTGTTTTTTCCTTCTTCTTTTTTTCTTTCTTTTCTTTTTGGCTTTCTTTGCCTTTTTTGGTTCTAACATCACCAATACTCACGACATTGCATTTAGTGTTTTTCCCCAACTGTACTATTATCCATGTGTGATAAGTGCTAAACTAGTTCTTATTTGGTGTATCATGAAGCGAACTACCGTAAACCATAATCCATCCATAAGATGGCGAATCATCAGTGACGAAGTTTTACTTTAATTTCTTTCTTCTTTTAACTCATTGGGCCCACACTTGCTTTCTTTTCTTCTACAAAGTAGCCATGCGACAAAAGAAAAATAACGCATAGCTCTTGTTTCCCGTCGTATGCGAGCATTGTGCTTTGGGCTTGAACATGCGGCGATTTGTGCTATGAGTTTTACATCCAATCAAATTGTTTATTTGGTGTGGGAAACACTTGAACATGTGAGCTATTGTAACTTTGATTATATGATTATAGTGAATTATTTATTGTTGGCTCTTTCCATGAATGTAGTTATTGAACACTTAAACCGAAACACGTAGATTTTTTTGTGCCACTATTATTCATCATTTATTTCTTTGGTAGTTTTGCATTGATTTAGATGCAAGATCCTTGTTAGTTTCTGCAGTAATATTAAAACAATTGATATCCGAGTTTGTTGCACCACAACGCCCGTGTTGGTAATTAGATTCAATCTTTGAGATATTTATTAAACACAAGAAAAGATCAGGAGACCATCAATTAATCATTTTGGCTCTAATACTATTTATAACAATCGCGCAACAAAAGCTCAATACCTCTTGGCGATCTCTTTTTGAGTGAAGGTATTGGGTTTCTACTGCACACCTAATATTGAGAGATATGGAGTTCAAGCTGTTTAAGAAACCATTGACACTATATAAGACATCTATCCTTTAGATAACAACGATTACACATTCATTGGGAAGGGCTAGTCGGACAAGCAAAGATTCTAATTCGTGAATACTAGGAAAAGAAAGCAACCCCTCCTTCACCATGAAGATTGCTGATTGGCACACTTCAACATCGACTCATAAAGTCGTCTAAGTTCAATGGACCTTCCACCATTTGCATAATGTAGCTAGAAACACTAGCTTGGTTCACTTACCGAGAAGACATGGCTCCTATGCAACTCGCAGAATCTCGAGAAATTCCATGCGAAAAACTTGGGAAAAAAACCGCAATAAAGGAGTTGAGAAGATGGCACGGTGAGGAGGCCGAATCGAAGATGTCAGCGTGTTCTAGTTTGGTTCCACCTCGAGTTCCTCCACTTCCCTTCCGCAAGTAAACCTCGCCGCGAAACAGAAGTACTCGATAGATTCAGTGCCAAAATCCGTCCCACAGCCGGTGAGTTTGATTATGCAGTCCACTCATGCTATCTTTTCTTTCCCCGCAAGACCACACTGTAGTGCTGCATTTCTCATTTTTTTGGATGAGGAGTGTCTGCAGAATACCGCATGTTTTAGTTAAATCCTCGCTTAAGGGTTTGGAGGAACTCTTGGTGCAACCAAACATTTATCTAACATGGAGAGCGTTTCTAGATGGACGATCTTACTCTATTTTCACAAATCATTCGAGAGCAAATTGTTGGAAAAATTCTCTTAAGGTATTTTGAAGTCGACAAAACATTTCCATCAGTCTAGTTTGAAGACTTGCAGACTCTACTGGCAAAGTCTGAAGACATCAAGACTCAAGTTCCAAAGTCTAACTCTCATGGATAGGTTCCAGACCGACAAAGTTAAAACTTCTATTTTGATTACTTCTAGTGTGGTTTTAACTCCAACGGTTAATGAATATCTCTCGACTGGAATTAGCACTACAATATCTTCTATTCGTATTCGAATAATCTAGATTCTCTAGATTCACAACTTATACTTGGAAGGTTCTACTTATGGAAACCAAAATCCTGATTGTATGGGCGAGCAGGATTGATGGGCTATCAACATTTTCCTTGAAGAGCTTGAGATCTCTCTAAATTGATTCCGTCCAACGGTTGATTGGAAGAACTTCTTTGGAAGGTGCCAACGGTAATGAAGGCATGAAGAAGTATTTAAAGGGAGACGCTCAAGTTGTTCAAGAGTGCCAGATAGAAGAATTCCAAAGTCTGAATCTCTTTGTTATTTTGTGATCTTATCCTTCGAGCCATACTTGTAATCAAAAGAGAGATTGAAGTGTGGTGAGACCTTGAGGAAGTGTAGTAGAGTCTTTACACTGTGGATTCAAGGACGTGAGACTGTAAATTCTCTTTTTGATTCTTAATGAAATCTAGCCAGAGGGCTGTCCGTGCGGGAGAGTGGACGTAGGCTTGGTCTAAGTCGAACCACTATAAATCTGGAGTCTTGATTCTCTATCCCTAATCCTTTTACTTTATATTGTTTTCACTTATATCGATTGATGTTTTTAATTCCTTAGTCTGTCAGAAAATAAGTTGTCTACATTCTGTTACGGATTTATAAAAATAATCTTAATCACCTATTCACCCCCTCTAGGTGCTCGTACTAGTTCTAACAATTGGTATTAGAGCTTGTGTACTCGTTTATTAGAAGTGTTTTTACTTCTGAGTAAAAGATCTATGGCTAGTATGTTGCCTACAGGGTTGGTTGAAGGTCAAAGCAACACCAGACCTCCATACTTTGATGGAAAAGACTACAGCATATGGAAAAACAAGATGATAGCATTCCTAAGATCGAAAGATCCCTTGGAATGGGAAGTAGTAGACAAAGGAATCATTCCTGCTGCTGCATCAGAATCAGAGAGAGGAAAAGAAGTTGCTGCTCCTATCGAGATGACTCAACAAGAAATAACCAAGAGACAGACTCTTGATGCTAAAGCTATTTATTCCTTATATTGTGCTTTATCCCCTACTGAGTATAACAGAATATCCTCTTGTGATACATCAAAAGAAGTATGGGATAGGCTTCACATCACCTATGAAGGAACTGATCGAGTGAAAGAGACAAGGATCAACATTCTTTTGGGTCAATATGAAGTTTTCAAGATGAGATCAGGAGAATCAATAACTGACATGTTTAGTCGTTTTACTGAAATTGTGAATGGTCTTGAATATCAGGGACATCCAATCTTAGGACATATGAAGGTCAACAAACTTCTACGTGGGCTCTCTAAAAATTGGAATTACATAAAGACTTAAGGGAGACACAGAGGATTGCTCCACTCTCTATAGATGAACTGGTTGGAACTCTTCAGTCTTACGAAGTATAGCACACCAACGAAGAAGAAGATTCAAAAGGTAAGAAATCTATTGTATTAAAGTCTAATGATTATTCTGATTCTACAGACTCCGAAGAAGATCTAGATGATGAAGAATTGTCACTCATGATAAAAAGATTCAGAAAGCTGAACAGAAAGGGAAGAAAATTTAATTGGAAGAAACAAAGCTCACAAATGTTTCAGAACAAATCAACAGAGGAAGATGATTCCAATAAAGAAGTGACTTGCTTTGAATGTAAGTTAAAGGGACACATCAGACCGAACTGTCCTCTGTTAAGGAAAAGGAAAGGAAATGCTGAGAAATACAGAAAGACACTCAAAGCAGAGACTTGTAGTGATATTGAATGTGAAGAAAGTGATGATGATCATGCCAATATCTGTTTGATGGCAAAATCTGATTCAGACTCAGACCTTAAGACAGATAGAGACTCAGACAGTGAGCTTGAGGTTAGTAATCTAAAAATTCCTGTCAAAGTTTCGAAATATATTGATGAACTATGGTTTGGTCTAAAAACCTCTCTTAAGAGGATCTCCGAATTAAAAAAAGGAGAATTCTACATTGAAGCAACAGGAGAAAATTTGGAAAGAAAAGTTAGATAATAACTTTACAATCTTGAAAGAAAACTCAGATTTTGTTTCCAAAGAAAACACTCATTTGAAAAATGATATTTCAAACATATCAAAAAGATTTTCAAATGATTTTGAAAAATTGGATAAGATTCTTTCAATACAAAAACCCTACTTTGATAAGTTAGGTCTCGGTATGACTTCTGAAACTATTCCACTAATTGATTTCCCAAAGGTGAAGGAAAGAATCAAACAAAGACCAACAAAAATTGTTTATAAAAACCATTTCAGAAAGTTTTTGTAAAACCTGTTGGCCGAAATGCTCTAAAATGTTCAAAGTGTCAAAGCTCAGAACATTTTGAGAAAGAATGTCCTTTGGTTTGGAGACATGTTAAAAGGAATTGGGCAAAGACTGTTTATTGTTCTAACTCTTCTCGACCAAAAATGATGTGGGTATCAAAGAAAGCTTGAATTCTTCTTAATTGCAGGTCACTATCAAAAGGAAGATAAAATGGTATCTAGATAGTGGCTGCTCAAGACATATGACAGGAGATTCAAAAATGCTTCATAAAACTTGTCCAGATAGATGGAGGAAAAGTTTCTTTTGGTGGTAACAACAAATGAAGGATTATTGATTGCGGAATAGTAAAAATTGGAAGTCTATCAATCGACAATGTTTCCTTAGTGGAAGGATTAAATTACAATTCGCTTAGCATAAGCCAATTGTGCGATACTGGATTCAAGATCAATTTCCAGGAAGGAACGTGCTCAGGAATCAGTAAAGACTTTACTCAATCTTTTACTGGATATAGACATGGAAATATCTATCTTCTGGATATGAATCAAGAAAGATCACAGTGCTTAATTTCAGTACAAGATGAAGCTAATCTATGGCACAGAAAGCTTGGCCATACCAACATGAAGCAAATTACCAAGATCTCTTTCAAGAAACTTGTTCGAGGATTGCCTATTCTCAATTACTTAAATTCTGATCTATGCACACCATGCGTACTGGGTAAACATGTTAGAAACTCTTACAAACCAATAAATAAAGTTTCCACTAATCGTGTACTGCAGCTTCTGCATATGGATTTATTTTGACCTACAAGAACACAAAGCATTGGTGGAAAAAGGTTATGCTTAGTAATAGTGGATGATTATTCATGATTTACTTGGGTCTACTTTTTTGCAAGTAAGTCTGAGACTTTCTCTCATTTTTCAAAATTTGCTAAGAAGGTGTAGAATGAGAAAGGTCACAATATTTCAAGCATTCGTACATACCATGGAGGTGAGTTTGAAAATCAAGACTTTGCTAAATTTTGTGATGAGTCTGGTTTTCAGTATAAATTCTCCTCTCCATATACACCAGAACAGAATGGAGTCATGGAAAGGAAGAATAGGTATTTACAAGAAATGGCAAGGACTCTTTTGATTGAAAGTAATATTTCTTCACGGTTTTGGACTGAAGTTGTTTCAACCGCTTGCTATATTATTAACAGAGTGTTTTTAAGACCAATTCTTGAGAAAACTCCTTATGAAATTTTTAAAGGTAAGAAACCAATTGTTTCTTATTTTCAAGTATTTGGTTGTAAATGCTTTATTCTGAAAAATGCAAATGATCGAGTTGGTAAGTTTAAAGAAAAATCAGATGAAAGATTTTTTTTCTTGGTTACTCAACTACAAGCAAAGCCTATAGAGTATTCAACAAGAAGACTCAGACTGTGGAAGAATCAATGAATATCAAATTTCAAGACTCTCCACAAATTTAGCCAATTCAGACTGAAGAATCAAAATCTGCTCCAAACTCTACTAGATCTACCTCCCTTGAAGCAGTTCAAAATTCAGAAGCAGTACAACAGGTTACTGATGAGGAATCAACTCAAGAAAAAGATCAACAACCTATCAGACTATCCAATAACTGGAAGCACAAGTCTAGTCATCCTGAAGAACTCATTATTGGAAACGTTAATGAGGGAATTCGAACAAGATCCAAAAGGCGAGAAGAGTCTAGTCTTTGTTGCACTTATTTCGAAATAGAACCCAAAAACATTGAAGAAGCCTTAGCTGATGAAAGCTGGATTGAAGCAATGCAAGAAGAGCTCAGACAATTCAGTATTAATGACGTTTGGGAATTAACTCCTAAACCAAAAGGTAAATCTGTTATTGCAGCTAAATGGGTTTTCAGGAACAAAGTCGATGAAAAAGGCAAAGTGACAAGAAACAAAGCAAGACTCGTGGCTAAAGGATACACACAAGAAGAATGGATAGACTATGATGAGACTTACGCTCTTGTAGTAAGGTTAGAAGCAATCAGATTCTTACTTGCTTTTGCATGCTATAAGAATTTCAGGTTATTCCAAATGGACGTCAAAAGCGCATTCCTAAATTCCAAATGGACGAGAAAAGCGCATTCCTGAATGGATTTATTCAAGAAATCTATGTGGAACAACCTTCTGGATTTGAAGACTCAAAGAAACCAGACTCTATGTTCAGACTGAAGAAGGCTTTATATGGATTGAAACAAGCTCCTCGAGCTTGGTATGAAAGGCTAAGTAACTTTTTAATTCAAAGTGGTTTCACTAAAGGAAAAGTAGATACTACTTTATTCATTAAAAATGAAGGTAAAAGCTTTTTACTCGTTTAAATTTATGTTGATGATATTATATTTGGATCATCTAACGAGACTTTGTGCAAGAAATTTTTCTAAGTCTATACAGGATGAATTCGAGATAAGCATGATGGGTGAACTATCCTTCTTCCTTGGTCTACAAGTGAAACAACTAAAAGAAGGAATCTTTATTCATCAAGAAAAATATGCAAAAGAACTTGTTAAAAAGTTTGGTCTGGAGAATTGCAAAAAGACTGACATACCTATGTCAAATTCTTTGAGGATAGACAAAGATGAAACATGGAAGAAAGTCGACCAAAAACTATACAGGAGTATCATTGGTTCACTTCTTTATCTTACTGCATCTAGACCTGACATATTATTTAGTGTTTGCATATGTGTTAGGTTTCAATTGGATCCTAAGGAATCTCATCTAAGTGTTGCTAAACGTATCATTAAATATGTTGCAACTACTGTTAAGATTGGTCTATGGTATCCCAAAGAATGAGACTTTACTCTTCTTGGTTATTCAGACGCAGATCTTGCAGGTTGAAGAGTTGAAAGAAAGAGCTGGCACTTGTCAATTACTCGGTAATAGGGCAGTTTCTTGGTTTTCAAGGAAGCAAAGTACCGTAGCTCTTTCAACAACTGAAGCAGAATATGTAGCCCTTGGAAGTTACTGTTCTCAAATACTCTGGATAAAACAACAACTACGAGAATTTGGTATCGAAGACTCTTGTACCGAGATCAAATGTGACAATACCAGTGCAATCAATCTTACAAAGAATCCTATTCTACATTTAAGAGCAAAACATATTGAGATTCGACATCATTTTATAAGAGATCATGTTCAGAATAAAGAAGTCTTGATACAGTTTATCGACTCAAAGAATCAAGGCGCGAGACATCTTCACAAAGCCGCTTGAGAAAAGTTTATTTGAGTCTATTCGTTCAAGACTCAACATTTTATCTTCTAAAAACTGTTGAAGTTCAGACTCAGAATCTAAGTCTGAAAAGTATCAGACTCAAAAGATTTAGACTTAGAAGACCAAACGTCACTACTGTAAGATATTTCAATTATAGTTCATTTATCTGCTTAAATCGATATCTCGAAAAGGTAAGATTGCTTGTTAATCTCTAATTGATTTTATTAAGGCAGTTATTTCTTTAAAAATGGTGGTTATTAATTTGTTTAAAAATGCAATTATTTTTAAAAGACATTTTCATTTTTTCCTTTTTGTGACGCTTTAGATACCCCGTATCGATTGCCTTTTATACTCTCTCACTTCCTCTTCTCATTTTACTCAAAAACCCTAGAACACAAATTTTTCACTCTCTGAGATTTTCCTTCGCAAGTTCATCTCTTCAAGTTTTCACCTTTCTTGCGATACAAGTGCGAAAGTTCTCTCAAAGACAGTGACAATGTCGTACCAAAGGAAATCTTCCAGAATAGCAAGCAGGGGACCACAAGGGTCGGGTGAGGGGCTACGTACTTTGATCTTACTGAAGAAGGAGACTCTCCAAGTGGACAGATGCATCAACATTCTCAACAACGCACTTCTTCCACTAGATCACATGTTCGTAACCCTCAACATGCAGAGGAAGACATCATTGAAGATGTAGAACCAGTAAGGTCTCTTAAGCCAGCATTTGTTATAGGCTTTATTCTGCTTTGAAGGAAGGGGGTTCTGCAATGACGTTTATAGACGAGTTCTTGAACGAGAAGGGCTATAGAAATGAGACTCATTTTCTAACTGTGATGGAAAGATCGGGTGTTGTTCCTGTTGGAACAACGGCAAAGACTTTTGCAAACTTTCCGAGTGACCCTTGCTTTGGTAGTGTTAATTAGCCTAAGGAAAAAAGATGATGATGAGAAGATGTATGTGCATTTTAAGCCTAGGATGGGTGTGGCTGCAACTCTTCAGGGAAAGAGAGACGAATTGTTTCGATCAGGGAACATAAGAAGGTGTATGCAAGATTGCTGAAGCGTGGGGTGATGAACCCACGAACTGTGGATTTTGATTTTCTCGATCTGTTAAGCATCAATTTAAGGGAGAAGTTTGAGAAGCTTCAACTTCATCAGTGCATCGAGAGCGAGGTTGCTCATTCTGAACCGACGGCTTATTTTTACTCTAACCTCAGTTTTCTTGATGCAAACAGTTTTTCATTTAGTGTGAGGGATAAAGAGTATGTGGTTGACACAGATACTCTGGCTGACATTATTGGTGTGGAAAGATGAGCTTTCCAATCAATTTCTGTGTCTGTTAGCCATGCAACTCTGGAGCTTGCAAGAGATAGAATCATAGAAGGACGTCTCTCCTATTCGAGGATGAGTGCTTCAAACATTCTGCTTCATAAAATTGTGATCGACTGTCTCAGATCTAAATCGACATCGAAGACAGATGTATATATTTCTGAAGCAAAATTGATGTATGCCATCAAGATCAGCCATAACTTTTCCTTGCCCCATACCATCATGTTCCACATGTATCGGTCTGTGGCAAAGGACAAGAGAAAACTCCCTTATGTTGCTCTCATAACTCGTTTATTTAGACATTTGAACATTCAGCCTCCCAACATTCTGTGTGTGAAGACTATTGATCAAATGGTCATCGGGCTGAGGATAATTACGAAAATGCGTCTGAAAGAACTCGGCAAAAAGCTTGAGCAATTCAAGGAGAAAACCCCTGTCAAGACCAAACAAGACTCATCTGTTGCAAAGAGGAAATGAAAAGATCCTATGACTGGTCCTACCAAGAAGAGGAGGGCGATCATCTTGCAAGATGAAGATGATGAGGATGATATTCCTATCTCTGCCTTTGTTTCTCAGCATCATGTTACTGAGTCAGCAGAACAAGAACATCTAGTTGAAGAAGAAACTAAGAAAGGGAACCAGGAGAAGGAATTCATGCAGACAGAAGAAGAAGAAGACACAGCTAGAACAGACTCACAGCAACAGCAGAAGAATAACATGCCGAAGAAGGTCGTGCAGATTCTCCACAGAAAAGGAGGATCAAAAACATCTTGACACTGAAGAAGTTTCTCAGCAAGAAGAATACTTCTCTCCTCCAGAAGGTATTGAAACAGGGGGAGATATTCAAAGAGAGAGTGTTCCTCTCTTAATCTTTACCAGTGCAAGTGTTAGTCGATCACCTGCTGGTGCAGAGGATGTCCATGCCTCTCATTTTCCTGAGGAAGAGGCAACATCTCCAAATATTGATCTTCCTGCTGATATTCGCTCCACAGGCTTAACTCCACAATCAGACCATGTTGAAGCAAGCACGCAAACTAACCATTCAGGAGATTTTGGAAGACTGCTTGAAATCATTTTGGAGCTCAAAGGCCAGATATATGCTTTAGGATGTGAATTCTAGACACTGCAGAATGAGAATCATGTCATGTTCATCTCCTTACATGATCAAATTAAATATATTCAACTTCAGGTTCAGGCCACTGCCAAAGGTACAGCTCTCACTCAACTACAGGAGGATTTGAGGAAACTGGAGGAAACTGTCAAGTCAATGGAAGACTTTCAACTTGTTCGCATTCCTCGCGCACCTTGACTTTCTTACCTTTTTATGCTGACAAAAAGGGGGAAAAGTTTTTGCAGATTTCCATTCCAAACTTTCAACTTTTAAACACTCTTTGGATTCAATACAAATCTATGTATATGACAACTTTTACTATATTTACTCTAATCTTTTATGAGATATCATTGCTAGCTTAAATGTTGTGTTGCAGGGCAATTATATTCAAATCTGCAGGAAAGTTTTGTCACCATAAAAAAGGGGGACATTGTTGGAAAAATTCTCTTAAGGTATTTTGAAGTCGACAAAACATTTCCATCAGTCTAGTCTGAAGACTTGCAGACTCTACTGGCAAAGTCTGAAGACATCAAGACTCAAGTTCCAAAGTCTAACTCTCATGGACAGATTCCAGACCGACAAAGTTAAAACTTCTATTATGATTACTTCTAGTGTGGTTTTGACTCCAACAGTTAAGGAATATCTCTCGACTGGAATTAGCACTACAATATCTTCTATTCGTATTCGAATAATCTAGATTCTCTAGATTCACAACCTATACTTGGAAGGTTCTACCTATGGAAACTAAAATCCCGATTGTATGGGCGAGCAGGATTGATGGGCTATCAACGTTTTCCTTGAAGAGCTCGAGATCTCTCTAAATTGATTCTGTCCAACGGGTTGATTGGAAGAACTTCTTTGGAATGTGCCAACGGTAATGAAGGCATGAAGAAGTATTTAAAGGGAGACGCTCAAGTTGTTCAAGAGTGCCAGATAGAAGAATTCCAAAGTCTGAATCTCTTTGTTATTTTGTGATCTTATCATTCGAGCTATACTTGTAATCAAAAGAGATACTGAAGTATGGTGAGACCTTGAGGAAGTGTAGTAGAGTTTTTACACTGTGGATTCAAGGACGTGAGACTATAAATTCTCTTTTCGATTCTTAGTGAAATCTAGCCAAAGGGCTATCCATGCGGGAGAGTGGACGTAGGCTTGGTCTAAGCCAAACCACTATAAATCTGGAGTCTTGATTCTCTATCCCTAATCCTTTTACTTTATATTGTTTTCACTTATATCGATTACTGTTTTTAATTCCTTAGTCTGTTAGAAAATAAGTTGTCTACATTCTGTTACGGATTTATAAAAATCATCTTAATCACCTATTCACCCCTCTCTTGGTGCTCGTACTAGTTCTAACACAAAAAACGTTACTTTGCAAATCTGGGTGATAATCTATAAAGGGATAATCAAGAATCGAGATCATATCATCAAAACAGCGAAATGTATGATTGGTTGGTAATTATCTAATCAAGTGACACTAACGTGAAGGATGTGTAGCTTCACACACCTTTAATTGCAGCTTCCAGGGAGAAGGGTCCACTGTGATTTTCAGTTTTGTAGCATATGTGGTCAACGTCGCAAACCGATAAACTCCAATACAGGATAGTAGTTTGTAAAAGATTTCAATGTTTAGCCGGTTTTTGATTAGTAAATTAGTAACTTACATTTGAGTTTATACTCACAGTTGAATTTTATTGCTTGGCTTAACATTTATAAGTATCCATATTAAGTCACTGTGATTATTTGGCAAAGTCACGAAAAACATACAAATTTTTGTCATTGTCCAGTTGATCAGTATATAATTACTCAATTACAACTTTTTTGTTTACTAAGACCAGTATATAATTACTCAATTACTTGTGATTTTGCCAATGCTCAAGTGATTAGCAAATTAGTGTTAGATTCAAACGTAAGGCAATAAATGTATATAGGTAAACTTCACACTGAATTTCACAATGAATTCCATCTTTTAGATAGATCTCACTGTGTGACTAGGGCACGGATTTTCACAATCCACTATCATCGCAATAAAATAAAGTATTGTTAATGAGTGCCCCGAAACAATTGCTAAGTATAGTTTATTTGAAACCATTAAATTTTCAAGTCACTGATTATTTATCACATGAGTGACATTAAAACTTCCTTTATTGTTAACGAGTGTCCTAGTACAATTTTTAATAAAGTTCATAACAAAGAACTTCTTAAATTTGTAAGAAACGGTGAAAAGGTTCATCTAAATTTAAAATTTTTGAAGTAGCAAGATATAATTTAGCAATAATGTTGGAAATAACTTGAAAAGCCATAGTCTTACTAGACACACTTTCGTTTTTAATCGCTTGAAAAACCTCTTAATTGTTTTCAAAATGTGGAGAAAAAATAATTTAAGTTTTAAAACTTTATGAAATAATCATATTTGGATTTACATGTCAAAATTTGTATATTTCAAAAAAAAAAAATTATGTACTTCGTGTTGCACAAAAATTCACGAGCGAGTCGTAAGATTCTTCACAAATTGAAATTACTAAAAATACGCGGGAGGTAGAAGAACCTCTTTCTAGTTAGAGATAGACTTAATCATGGACCTAGCCGATAATCCCGGCCCAGTCCACACGGGCCCAAAGGCGCTTTCCGATGGGCCAAGACAATCGCTTCCACTCGTAAGGTCCAAGCTAACCTCGTTTGGGCATGATGGGCCTACCCGGACGGCACTTTAGATGGCCCGGCTTGATCGGGGACCAGAAAACGGGGCAACTTTCGATTCTAATTGTAATTTTTGAGTTCGCATAAAGAGATAAGACATCTCCGGTCCGGTCAACTTCACGCGAAGATAAAAATCCGGGCTTCGAGATCAAGGCGAGGGGCCCACGCCGGTTCATGAGATCACGGCTGTCCGATGCAGATCATCTTCAAATTTTGAACGCGCTCGACCGTTGGCCTTCTTCCTCTTTTCATATCAAGCTCTGAGTCCGCGAGCAGATCGACTTCGAGAGCTACGGAAGGGGGAAGAAGAAGAAGAGAATGACGGCTCGGCGTCCATGGAATCTCTCTCTTGCCACTAGTCAATCGCCGGTGGGTTCCCGAGGGTCGAAGATCGAAGCCACCGTTCGCCACTGCGCATCCACCGTAGGCAGGTCAGTCTTCGCCGTTGCGGCGGAGATGACAATGGCGGCGGCGACGAGGCGGCGCCATGGCTGGCAACGCCCTCTCCATCTGCTCTAGGTAAACGCACACACGCCTCTCTCGAGCTTCGCTTCATTTCGGACTGACGGTTGGACCACGTTGCTCCTGGGTCGCGAGCTCGTCGATTGCTCGGATTGGAGATCTTTAGTTTGCTCGCAGTAGCTAGCGCGGTAGTTTCGGCAGCAATCGGGTAGGCGGTTGGAGCTGGCTACGAAGGTTTTGTTGAGATTCGGTGAGATCCGTCGAGTTGGTCGGGTTTGTAAGAGTTTTTTTTTAATGTGGACTACATTAATTGATATTGTAATTTACCGTTTAACGGTTACCGTTTTACGGGGTTGGTCTAAGGTGAGATAGAAAGTTTCTTAATTAGTTTAATATGAGGCTGGCTAGTGTGGACCGAGTTGAGCCTGGCCCGTAATGAGGGGGCCTAGCTAAAAACTCTATAAATAGTGCTCAAGTCTCTCCTCTAACCCTAATTCTCGCATGTATCCTCACCTAAGGGGCGTTTACCTAACGCTAAACGTGAGGGGGATCGCCTCATTGAGCCAGTGATACGGAGGGCAATAGAGGAGAATGACTTGTGCGTGGAACATTGTGTTTCCGCTTCCGCTTCAAGATCGATGGATTCCAAAACATGTGCGTTAATTCTCCTACTCAATTATGCATGTTCTTGTTCTGGTTATGGAGATCTTGGGATTGTGCAATTTGCGTCCAACACGTGGTATCAGAGCCTCCATAACCCTAGAACTTGAACGCATTGAATTTTGTCCTAATTTGTGATTTTCGAATTTTTTAAAGACTGTAAAAGTAAAATTAAATCACATATTATGGATATAAAAATACATACAAAGCCCTAAATACGCGTATTTTTAGTGTATTTTTGCGTATTTTTCTTGTATTTTTCTGGGATTTTCGAAATACGAGTCTTTGGAGTTCTTGGTATGTTATAACATGAATTTTATGAGTGTTATTCATCAATAATTTACAATAAAGTTTATTTTTATTAATGAACAAAGTAATGTAATTAGCATAATATGTGATTTTGGTGATATGCTGCTCCTATCACTAAAGCTAAAATCACATGTATATGGTGTATGTGAGGAGTAAAATTTATATCCTGGTATGAAAGAGTTTCAAGAATTCAATTGAGTAGTGACCGCCAAAGTGGCACGCTTGATTGGGTTTGAGAAATTTCGGTCTCGTATATTGATTGGGATGTCTCCTGGACTAATGTGTAGTCATACTCCCAAAGAAGGTGATTGTGTATTAGTTCATGGAGGGATACATGATAGTATGGTGGAGGAGTGACTGATTCTAGTGATTCATATGCCCAAAGGTGATGAATTCACGAAGAATTGGAATATATTCTCATAACCGCTATCATGTGGGGAGTGTATTTGCATGTCATGTATTCTGCCCAAAGGTGATTATATGATTATGCATGTAACTCTCTGGATGTGTACTTGTTTGTCAAGTTACACAAAGTGCTCACATGATGCTAATTATATACATTGCTTGTTATTTTAGTCACTTTTTCTGTAATTAATAATTCCACTATTATTGAGGTTTTTCTTGCTTCAAATTTTAAGTTGTGGACATATGATTTGTTGCTTGAGAATGCAATAAAATTTGCTTATTGTCCATGAAGCGTTCCATTCGGAACACTAGAAAAGAGGTTTGCTTGCGAACTGCACTGTTATAAGATGATGGAAGCCTTAGTTGCTTGAAATTATGTCTTGTTTGATATTGAAATTAGGACATATCTGCAAAGATTGTGTTTAAGTCCTAATGATATATACATCTCTTATAAGGATGAAAAAGTTGTTTCCAAAATTTTTCTATTTACTCTTAACGGTTATCTAAAGACTTCTATAGATTATTGTGGAAGTAAAATTGACCGAGATAAAGAATAAATTGGTTATAATTAGTCTTAAAGGTTGTCAGATTTAATAGTGACAGTGAGTATTTTGGCAAGTATGACAATAGTGAATTGCTTAAAGGGTCATTTGTCAAATACTTGATAAATCTGAGGTGGTAATTTAATTACTATGCCTGAAAATCCTGACAAGAAGATTTGGCTAAAAGGCATGAATCATCATAATGAACATAGTGATGAGTAAAACTAATTTATCCAGTCTTCTGTGGGTTGATATTATGAAAGCAACTTTTTCACATACAAAAAGTGTCCTTATCAAAGTTGTTTTATAAACTTCTTTTGAGTTATAGATTGGGCATAGATTACTTGAATCATATTAAATTTAGGGGTGTCATGTAGAAGTGAGATTATCTAATCCAATTTTAAGTGTATTGCAATTCAGATCAACTCGGAATTATTTTGTATCTTATTTAGATTGTTAAAGGGGTATTGATCTTATGACCCTAAAGAAGATACAAGAATTATGGAATCATATACTCTAAAGTTTCTTAAGATCGACGTAATTGTAGAGGATATCTGCTCTCAAACTATTAAAGATAATAGTGTGATGGGGGTTCTTGTGTTTTTGTCTTTATCTATACGAGATAATTATGGAATCTCATGTACCATAGACTAAACTGGTTGAGGTTTAAGGTACTATTCTTGATATAGTTTATAATGAAATTTCTTAAACCTCTCAAGTGTAGAATGAAGCGGTTGTAGCTTTATTAAGGAGATTTGTTAGGGAAAGACAATTACTGATGACATCAGACTATATAGTCTATTTGTGAGAGCATGATTACAATATACATTACATGGTTGTTTTAGCAACTCATATAAATGTCGTTTCTTGTTCTTAATTAAGTATGTGATTAAATGCCATAAAAAAAGGATAATAATATTTTTACTCTGAAAGAGGGGTGGATAGTTAGTGAAGAAATAAATAATTATTTATTTACTACTAATTCTTTCAGAGTGAACGTGGCATTGATAGTTTTATATGGAGTTACATCAAAGAGATATAAAATCTATATAAGTGCAACTGGAGAATTTTGCAGCAGATTCAAGTAAATTTGTGTGTAGACTGAAAAGTCTTAATTCATGGTCTTAAGCAAGTTTCCAAGCAATATTATTAAAGTTTCATAGTGTTGTTATTTTGTTCAATTGGGAACAAAGTAATTCAATATATTGCAAGGTCAGTGGGAGGAAATTTATATTTTCTCATACACTATGTAAATGATATTTTGTTTACAAATAATGACCTTGAGCCATCTTTGATCCTTTTTAAGTACCTTAACCTTCCTGGCAGCAACGCAATGATCGCGTCCTGAATTTGATTGATGTCTGCCTAGAAGTCCCGTTACAAAGATGATATATAGTCTAGTGCAATTGTAAGAATTGTTTTTGCTATATTATATTAGATTTTCTCGGAGGACATTTGCTGATTGTATATTGGAAATATTCAATATACATTATTGCAAGCCAGGAATTGCTCCTGTTGTTAAGGGTGATAGGTTGAATCTATCACATTGTCCTTATTTAGATATTGAGAAAATCTAATTAAAAGGTGTACCTTGTGTCAGTGCACTTAAAAGTATTTTTGAATGTGTTGTTTATTAATAACAACAGAAGTCTCAAGGGGTCTAAACACATGGAGGTGATGTTTTTGACTATAAAGGAATTGGTACAGAATGGTGACGTTGCAGTAGATTATATTCCAACAGATAATATGGTTACAGATCCACTAACTAAAGGCCTACGTCCATGTATATTTGAGCGACATGTCATTAGCATGGGCTTAGGAGCATCTTGGGATGCTATTATTTAGTGGGAGCTGTTTTATTTTTCTTTGAATAATGTTTACATTTTTTTTGTTACAATTTAGTAACATTTTGATATATATATATATATATATATATATATATATATATATATATATATATATATATATGTCAACTTTTGCATTCAAGAAAATGTTTTTGAATGGTTTGTTATTATGTTGAAAATATATATATTGTTAAAGTCTCAAGGTATTGCTTAAACCTTGAGTGAAGGCTAGGGGCATCCGGTTATTAGCCTTGTCCATATGTCTTGTTATATATAAAGAATGGTTAACCGTAAGGACAAGACATATGTGGGTTCATGGAACCATAAATGCATTCTCTAGTGGCATAAGTTTTTTGTGACGCTTAAGGTAAGAGAATGGACATTCTCTAGTGGCACAAGTTTTTGTGACGCTTAAGGTAAGAGAATGGTGATCGACAAATGAGATCTCTCTATGAGAGATGTTATCCATTTGACACACTACCATATTGGATCCATATCAATAGAGTTGAGAACACTCGTGACCATGGAAGGCTCTGTGTGTATACATGCGATTACCGCCATGATTCGGTGTTTGAGACTTTATGGGATAGGATTGACTATTAAGAATTATCTCTAGACCAATGTGCGCACATACAGTACGATTTCAATTAATATAGTCCAAGTGGGAGAATGTAAGAGTTTTTTTTTTTAATGTGGACTACATTAATTGATATTGTAATTTACCGTTTAACGGTTACCGTTTTACGGGGTTGGTCTAAGGTGAGATAGAAAGTTTCTTAATTAATCTAATATGAGGCTGGCTAGTGTGGGCCGAGTTGAGCCTGGCCCATAATGAGGGGGCCTAGCTAGAAACTCTATAAATAGTGCTCAAGTTTCTCCTCTAACCCTAATTCTCACATGTATCCTCACCTAAGGGGCGTTTACCTAACGCTAAACGTGAGGGGGGTCGCCTCATTGAGCCAGTGATACGGAGGGCAATAGAGGAGAAGGACTTGTGCGTGGAACATTGTGTTTCCGCTTCCGCTTCAAGATTGATGGATTCCAAAACAGGTGCGTTAATTCTCCTACTCAATTATGCATGTTCTTGTTCTAGTTATGGAGATCTTGGGATTGCGCAATTTGCGTCCAACAGGGTTGACCGAGGTCGCGAGCTTAGGTTAGCACGTACTGTCAAGTTAAAAAACAAAAATTACTTTGTAGTAACGACGAGTCCTTGAATGGCCAGAATCCAACGAGATTGTCGATAAGGATTGATGAAGATCCCAGATTTCTCCTTTAACCAAGAAACAAGGCTTAAATGTAAGTATTAACCCATGGATAATTGAAATATATATTTTTTAATTAATCGCTTATATCGTTTAAGCTAATTAATCAATAAAAAGTATGTTTACTTTTGCTTTCCTCAAAATTATTAATATCAAGATGCTATTGCTGTTCCATGCGAAACTGGGAGTGTTGTGAGAATGAAGGTTTAGATAATGAACCTCTAATTGCCCACATATTGATAATTTGCGAGAAATTAGTGACATGTTGAAATGTGTGGGTAGATTTGGAACAAGAGTCAAAGATGGAGATTTTTCTTTAGATAAAAAAAGTTTGGGAGAGAATTAAAATCCAGCCTAAAATTGAGAATCTTTTTGAGATTTAGAGTATCATTCTTCTTTGGTTGGTCATTAGGGTTTTCTTTTCTTTGTTTTTATTTATTTTATCTGAGGGGCTGGACGTTAGACATGTATCCACCGTCAGGGTCAACTCCTCATTGGAGTTGTTGGGCCCTCCGAACTTAAATTTAATGGATTTTGTCTTCATCCAACACAGTGGATAAAATCAAAAAGATTAAAAATCAAAAGATGGAAACAAACCAGGGACAAAAAGATCAGGACCAAAACAGTGACGCAAACTGTGTCAGCTTCCAATCCAACCCAATTCTCTTGGAATTTACCATTTGTCCTGACAAGGACCACTTTGCAAATCTTTATTTAAGACACAAACATCATGGTTCCGAGAAAATATTAGGTGGTACGGGACCGCCACGTCAGCGTGGTCCCGGACCACTCACGCGGCGCCCCGCGTGCTTGGGGGGACAAAAAACCCGACCCGGACCCACCTCTCTGTCGCTCTCTCTCCTCTTTCTGTTTTTGTCCCCCTCCACGCACGCGTGGCGCCGCGTGAGTGGTCCGGGACCACGCTGACGTGGCGGTCCCGGACCACCCAATACTTTCTCCATGGTTCCAAACTAAATAATCTTCATCATCTTTTCCATCCTTTTTTTATTTTGTTTCTTTGACTAGAAGGACTTCTGATTTTGGCAATCCAAATTGGGGCCCGTGTGTACCCCGAACAGCTCGGCGTATCTCCGGAAGAAGCCAATCCGGTCGTTGACCCTCGGGTCATCGGGGATGCCGCACTCGAGGCCGCCGTTGATTATGTTGGTGACAAGCCCAAACCCGGCCGTCCGGTTGGCCGCGAGGTCGGCCTTGGAGGGCCGGTACTTCCCGACCATGACCGCGTGGCAGGAGGGCTTGGGCTTCCGCTCTGTCATCCAGAACCACAGCGCCGTCTTGAACGCCACCAGCGTGTCGTTGGACACCGTCTCCGGGTTCTTCAGCCCGTCGAAGCCGAGCGCCTCCCCAGCGGGTCCGTAGTTGAAGTTCCTGCCCACGACGCAAATCGTAACGCAAATGCAGCACAACCCTCGCCAATGCTCGCTATTCCAATGACCAGGAAGTCCTAGCTTTCGACGATGTGCATGAGATATAGTTCATGGAGGGGCATGGTTCTTACCAAGATAGTTGCATGGGTCCTCTGCCTTTGTAAGACTTGCCCGGGTAGCACGGCCATTCCTTGATGGTCGCGTCGCAGTAGTTGCTTGGCGGGCTCACCTCCTCCTTGAAGCACAGCCCCCACGCGTACGGTCCGTCCGGCGCCGTCGCCCACCCGCCGGTAGTCTCGTGCGACACTTGTGCGAGGAAGGCCGCGATCTCGCGCTTGCGCGTGCTTATGCTCCCTGTGCGGCCGAACCTCGGGAAGCAACCCGCGGCCCGCACGAACGAGTCGTAGGTGTAGAAGTCCTTGGCCGGGCATGCGTTGTCGTCCTTGTGGAGGAAGATGTCGCCGAACAGCTGCTTGGTGATCAGGGAAGCGATGGAGGATTCTCTGCGCGCCTCGGTTGCGCGCGGGGATAGGGTTAAAAGAGCGAGGGCCAGGAAGAGAAAGACGAGGGATCTAGCCATGGCTTGCTAGGGTTTCTCCCCCACCCTTTTTTCCTAGGGTGTTATGGAATGGAATGCTTGTGATGGGTGGAGGCAAGAGCTTATTTATCATGTGAACTCCGGGGGAGAGAGAGAGAGAGAGAGAGAGAGAGAGAGATGTATTTGCTAAGTCAGCGACCAAGAGCTTCGCTGGCGGGCGGATCAGTAAGTCGGCCAATGGCCGTCCAATGTGAATTCTTTTGTGACCAGGCATGATCCCCGAATCTAGTAGTAGCCTTGGCCGTATCTTACAAATAGTAATCTCCAGTCATTTTAGGCCATAATACATATGAATACATTATCCAAGCCCACGATGCTAACCTTGGTAACTTCGCGCATTTCTTCTTATTTTATGTCCATTTACAAAGGGAAGGGCCAAAACGAAAGGGGCATCACATGCAGATCTCTCCCAAAAACGCTGCGAAGAAAAAGCTATAAAGAGATGTCAACTCTGACAAGCCATAAAGAGATGTCAGAGTTGACTGCAGTTAGTTTAATTCGCGAGCGTGACTGTCGCGGGCAACGGAAGTGGGGTGGGTGGGGGGCGGCCGGCCAGTTCGGCAGGCGTGGTCGTGCAGCGGGGAAGTAGAAAATATGGACACACCGCATGAAAATGGTGGTGGGTTGGTCCAGTCTCCGAGACATCTTCAAGCTCGCGATGACTGTGACCGATGCAATGGACATCGTATAACAGCTGCGTACTTCCATGATTTGTCAAACCATGCAAAGTTGGAGGTCTTGTTGAGGCCTGTCGAACGTGTGTTTACTCCGGCAGTGGCGCACGATTCAGTTAATTTCCGCTGTCGTAGGTCTTGTTCTCTCGACCTACGGAAGCGTATGACAGCCTCCTCCCTCGCTTTAGGCGTCGCCTCTTCCTCCTCTGATATGGCTTCCGGCTTCTCGCCTTGCCTCTTCTTTTGTTGATGGCGAAAGACCAGACCGTCCCTTTTGACCGCTCTCGCCTGAGCTTCAAGGATCCGAAAACAACTGGCCCGGGGTGCTGGCGCATCTTTGGGTTTAAGCAGTATCTAGTTTCTCTGAAACTCGACTTCCCTTTGAAGATGACACTATCTTCTCGGAAATGGATTGCCCGCGTTTGAGATTACTTGAAAGTTGGAATGCGTTGTTTGCCTCTTCTCGCGTGACACCCTGCCCCGCCAAATAAGAAGGTGAAGTCGTGACATTGTTAAGCCGAAAATCACTCATTGTCGGAATTTATTTTCTTAAGCGTTTTTTGCTACCCTATAACATCATATGTTAAATTGCTAAAGGGAGGAGAGATGAGGCTGAAACTTCATCTTTTGTATAGAACAACGAAGTCTTTTACAAAAGACAAAATACAAAAAGTAAAAAAAAAAAAAAAAAAAAAAAAAAAAAAAAACCACTAAAAGAGGACCCATAACTACTCATGTTCTGCATAAAGCACTTATTCGACTAACTCCTAAAAACTAGGATAACTAACACACAAATTAGCCAAACGTGACTCCACTAACTTCAATAACTGAAAAGCAAAATCAGCAAAACGGGCAAAAAGAAATAACTATTATTTCAACAATCCCTCCCTTAAATTGATGTTTACTAACATTTAGTTTAAAGCATTGACTGTTTTCAACGTGCAAACACCTAGTAATCTACTGAGCTTCACAAATGACTCCATCTTGAGGGCCTTGGTGAATATATTAGCAACTTGATCTTCACTCATGTAGTAGATTAGATCAATTGTTCCATCATTGCTGAGATCTCTCAAGAAATGAAACTTCACATCAATGTGCTTGCTTCTTCCATGTAGCACAGGATTCTTGGAGAGTTTGATTACTGAGTTGTTGTCACAAAAAATTTTAGTAGCTCTTGGTTGTTTGAATTGCAGCTCGTCAAGAATTCTCCTTAGCCAAATAGCTTGACAAGCACTAGCTGTTGAAGCAACAAATTCAGCTTCTGTACTTGACAATGTGACAATTGGTTGCTTCTTGGATGACCACGAAATAGCACATGTCCCAAACATAAAAGCATAACCTGAAGTGCTCCTCCTATCATCTTGATCCCTTACATAGTCACTATTAGAAAATCCCAACAAATTGGACTTTTCACCCTTCTTGTAAAATAGCCCAAAGTCTTTAGTTTCTTGCAAGTAATGAATGATTCTCTTGATAGCTAACAAATGCATTTTTGTAGGATTCTCCATATATCTATTGATTAAACTTACAGAATACATTATGTCTGGTCTTGTTGCAGTTAGATACATCAAACTGCCCACAATTTGTTTATAAAGTGTGCTGTCAACTTTCCTCCTTTCACGGTCTTTGAATAGCTTTAAGCCAAACTCAACTGGAGTGTTTACAAGATTACAATCTTCATCTGAAACCTGTCCAAAATTTCTCCCACATATTTCTTTTGAGAAATAAAGATCCCATCATCCTATTGTACCACTTCTATGCCAATGAAATAATGCATCATACCAAGATCAGACATTTCAAACTCATCTATCATAGATTTCTTGAATTCTTTAAACATGGCATCACAATTTCCAGTAAATATAAGATCGTCAACATACAAGCAAACAATGAGCATTTTCCCTTTATCTCCAATTTTGACAAAAAGTGTATGCTCAGAAGGACATTTTGAAAAACCAACTTTAAGAAAATAAGTTTCAATACAACTATACCAAGCTCGAGGGGCTTGTTTTAGCCCATAAAGAGCTTTCTTTAATCTATAAACTTTATACTCATTTCCAATCTTGACATACGCAAGGGGTTGCTCGACAAATATCTGTTCCTCCAAGTATCCATGCAAGAATGCCGATTTGACATCTAGCTGGAAAATAAGCCAAGAATTATGTACCGCTAATGCAACCACTAATCTGATCGTGTCATGTCTCGCAACTAGAGAAAAAACTTATGTGTAGTCGATCCCATATTGCTGCTTGTATCCCTTGACTACCAATCGTGCTTTGTATTTGTCAACTTCACCATTTTCTTTCAGTTTTGTTTTAAAGACCCACTTTACACCAATAGTTTTTTGTCCATCTGGAAGATCAGAGAGCTCTCAAGTATCATTTCTTTCAATGGAATTAATTTCATCATCCATCGGTTTTCGACATTTTTCTTCTTTGACAGCACTCTCAAAAGTTGTAGGATCATAGTCTGAAAACAAGGCAAAGTGAGTAATTAAATCTCCAATTCTAGTTACCTCATAATCTTCTATCCAAGCAGGCCTTCTTCTAACCGGGCGAAGAGATTGAGCTTCTTCTTCATTGACTTCGGCAACTGTTGGTGAAATTCCAGCAACTGTAGAAGTCGTATTTGATGAATTTTTGGACATCTAAGGTGCTGAAATTTGCTCATGTTCAGCATCATTGTCATAAAGGACTTGGGTAGGCTGCTACCTATTCCAATCCTAAGTGTTCTCTTCATCAAAAACAACATCCTCGCTAGTCACAATCTTCTTTGTTAGTGGATCGAATAATTTATATGCTTTGGATGCTTCACTTATACTAAGAAAGACACATTTTTTCAGCCTTGTCATCAAGTTTCTTCCTTTTCTCATCCGGGACATGGGCATATGCGATGCATCCAAAGATTCTAAAGTGATCTACATCTGGTCTTCTCCCACTTCAAGCCTCTTCTGGTGTCATAATTTTAACATCAAAAGTTGGACTTCTATTCAAAACATGAATACTCCAATTTATTGCTTCTAGCCAGAAAGTCTTTGGAACTCTTCCTCTTGCCAATAAGCTTCTCACCATGTTGAGAATGGTTTTATTTTTCCTCTTAGATACACCATTATGTTGTGGTGTATATGCGATTGTAAGCTCTCTTCGAATGACATGCTCTGCAAAAAAAAGTTTCAAATTCTTTTGAGCAATATTCACTACCATGATCTGTTCAAAGGGTCTTAATAGTCTTTCTTGCTTCATTTTCCACACGAGCTTTGAAGCTTTTAAATGTGGAGAAAGCTTCTGATTTTTCCTATAAAAAATAAACCCAGGTTTTTCTGGAAAAATCATCAATGAAGGTAATTAAGTATCTTTTACCTCCATTAGAATATGGGTTTATAGGACCACAAATGTCCAAATGCACCAGCTGCAAAACATCATTTGCTCTCCATGACTTCTCTTTTGAAAATTGAGAACGATATTGTTTGTTAACAATACATTCTTTGCGAACTTGGGAAGGAGTAGTAATTTGAAGAAGACCTGTCACCATACTTTTTTGTTGGAGCGTCTTCAGTCCACCAAAACTTAAGTGACCATAGTGAAAAATGCCATAGCCATGAGGGATCTTTCTTTTCAGCTATCAAACAAGATTGAATATTTTCAATCTTTAATGGAAACAATCTATTTGAACTCATAGGAACAACTGCAATAGCACCTTTAACATAATCATAAATTTCGCAAGCACCCCTTTTAATGGTGATAACATAACCATTTTCTTGTAATTGACCAGCACTCAATAAGTTACTTTTCACATCAAGAACATACGGCACATTAGAGATCATTTCCACAAAACCATTCTTGATTCTTATCTTAATATCACATTTTCCCATCACTTTCAAAACTCACAGTGGAATGAAAATCTTCATTTAGATAAGAAAAAGAAGACTTACTTCCACTCATGTGGTTATTGTAGCTTGTATCCACATACCAAATATTTGACTCATGCTTCTTTTCATCTTGAACAACCATCAACAACTTTTCTACTTCTTTTTCTTCAACAAAATTTGAACTTTCTGCATTTTCTTTATTATTAGGCAACCTAGTATAACATTCAAATGCATAATGACCAAATTTATGACATCTAAAATACTCTACCTTTGATTTGTTAGGATCTCGTCCTTTGCCTTTGCCTTGAAATTGGTCATAATTAGCTTTGAAATTCCTGTTAACATCTCTATTTCCTTGAGCTCCCCTTCCTTTACCTCTACCTCTACCCCTTCCTCTGAAATTGTTGGAATGAGTATTGGTAGAAGCCTTCAACACTTGCTCCTCTACTGTTGAACTTCTATTCATGAACCAATAAGAAGCTTTGCAATTCATCAAGAGAGAGCGCATCTATGTCTTTCGACTCTTCAATTGAGCAGACAACATAATTAAACTTTGATGTCAAGAATGCAAAATCTTCTCCACAATGGTGACGTATCTATATTCTCGCCATGGAATCGCATCTTGTTGTTGATCTCCATTGTTCTGGCACAATAACTGGTGACAAATTCTCCATCCTTCATTGCTAGTGTCTCAAAATCTCTTCTCAAGGCTTGAAGCTGTGCACGCTTCACCCTAACAGAATCTTGATATTTCTTCTTCATAGAATCCCAAATATCCTTGGAAGTTTCTTTGCAAAGAATAGTCTCCAAGATGGGACAATCAATAGCCTGAAAAAGATAATATTTTGCCTTTAGGTCCTTCAACTTTCTAGCTTCCAATTATGCTTTCTAGGGATCTGTCAAAGCCATGCCTGCTGGTGGCTCTTGAATTCCAGATTCGACATCCGACCAATACTCCTTTGACCGTAAAAAATTCTCCATCAGCATGCTCCAATGGTCATAATGACCATTAAAGTGTGGAATTGTTGGTTGAACAAAATTGTCGGTGGCCATTGGAAATATTGCTACTGCAATTATCTCATGAAAGTATCTCACACCTCTAAACCTTCTTTATCTTTTTTAAAAAACTCTCTCACGTTTCTCTCAGGCTCTGATACCACTGTTAAATTGCTAAAGGGAGGAGAGATGAGGCTAAAACTTCATCTTTTGTACAAAACAACGAAGTCTTTTACAAAAGACAAACTAGGACAACTAACACATAAATTAGTTAAACGTGACTCCACTAACTCCACTAATTGAAAAACCAAATCAGCAAAACGTGTAAAAAGAAATAACTATTATTTCAACATCATAATGGTGGAAGCTAGAGTTAGGATCATAGTGAAGCGCAGTGCTCTGCGTATGGAAATGAACAAACTCCCGTTCTTATGAGTTTAGATAGGTAAATGTCTTGTAGAGATATTGATATCTTGATTGGACAAATATTAAAATTGGATAAATGGCAAAGGGTGGATTGGATATCCGCGGAATTGTGGATGGACTCCGGAATCATTACATGCTCGAATTGCCTAGAGGATTAGCATGAGATTGGAGATGCATTATAGTAAGATTGTGGAGAAAAACTAGTCGACCAAAGATAGTCTGAGAGAAGAAATTCTTCTTTAAAGATTGTTGCGGAAAATGAGCTATCGAACAATAATATAGACATAATAAAAGAAAAAAATTGAACAATAGATTTATGTGATTCAGTCGTAGTGATCTACATTTACGAGGCAAGTAATAGTGAGTTCTGTTATAAATCAAGCGATACAATGGAGATTATATACTCGAGTCACACAAACACTTCGGTATTTTTTAAGCACTAATTACACCCAATATTACACGTAGGGGTGGCAAATGGGTGGGTTGAGTTAGGTATGGGTCGGGTTGAAAATGGGTCAACCCATATTTGACCCATTTAACCTGTTTTAACCCATATTATTGTAGTGTAAATATAGTGACCCATACCCTACCCGACCCGTATTGCTAAAACCTATTAATATTCTAGGAAAACGCACTTCTACTATATGCTAATTGGATTAAAACTTCAAATTAAATTAAAATAAATAAATAAATAAAAATTTTAAAAAAACCTATAAATTGAAATATTTATAAAAAAATTAGACTATGCACATGCTTCTCTTATTTGAAGTGCACATACCATTGAATAACTACAAACCGTAACATGAAATTTTTTTAACTAAACCTAAAAAAGCTCATTTTATGATTTTTTATAAACAAAAATATTGTTAAAACATTTTTAGGCAATACAAATTTAATGGAAATTTTTATAATTCTTTTAAAATATTTTTAAAAAATCGAATTTTTAATTTTTTAAATATAAATTTTAATTATTTTAAATTTTTAAAAAATATATTTCTTATAATTTTTATTTTTTAAAATATAATTTTTAATAATTATTTTTTTCTCTTTTCTCTTTTTTTTTTTTTCTTCTTTCGGCCGCCGGCCACGACGATGGCCGACGATCGACCACAAGCAAGATTGAGCTCGCCGGCGTCGGGTAGGGCTCGATCTTGCTGATTTGACGAGGCTCAATCTCGCCGATCTAGTGAGGTTGAGGCCCCGCCCAACGCCGGCAAGCTCGAGTCTCGCCAAACCGGCGAGGCTCGAGCCTCACCGTCGTCGGCAATTTGTCGGCGAGCTCGAGCCTCGCTTGGCTGTCGCCGACCGCCGACTAAGGAAGGAAGAAAGAAAAAGAAAAAAAAAAAAAAAAAAAAAAAAAAAAAAAAAATTGAAATATGAAAAATAATTATAATTTCGATTTTTTATAAAATTAAAAAAAGGCCGTGGGTTTCCATTCCTAATAAGTGAATAAGCCATTTAGACCTATTTCTTTTTGTGTTGTACTTTCTCAGACTTATTTCTGATCCATATTTAACTTTCACTTGACTCATATATGACCAATTTAACTAAAAATTGGTCATAATATGGGTTTATGACCCATTTTGCCAGCTCTAATTACACGCAATGTTTAGCCCTATAAATCCTTGCAAAATAATTTCTTAATCTCACAAAAGAATTATTTACAAATCTCAAGCTCACAAGATTTAATTGACTTAAACACCTATATCGTCTTGGATGTAATTCGCGAATAGAGCCACCCATGAAGATAGCTCGCTGTCCAAGCACTTGAAAGGGTGCTTCAACAATTTCTGACAACGGCGTGCTCTTCACTTGCGGCAACAACATATCATCCCATATTTATAATATATAAAAGAAAGAAAAACCCTTCATGAGACCGAGTCCAACGTGGGAAAAGAAAAATTCCATGCTCAACTTTCCTAGTGCACGATGGACTTTCATGTTTTGCTGTTCTTTGCCGACTTCAATGCGGATTTCCGTATAAATTTCAACCAAGTCAACGCTGGTCAACGCTGAACTTTCTTATTTCGATAACCACATTCACGGTGAGCATATCGGGTTGACCGGATTGAGAATCACCTGGACGAGACCAACGTAATCGATCTGGTCCAATTCCACGAGGTGTTGGTCTGGTTCCCGATTCCATAAAAATGAAACTGGTGATTTATAGTTTGGTTTCCGATTCAGAAGGGATTGGATTGGGCAGGATCGATAAACCAGATCAACTCTTTTTAAAATATATATATATATATATTTATTAAAAATAGCAATAAACCCTAAAATAGTAATAACTCATAGTACTTTTTAAAATTTTAATATTTTTCTAAGTGGCTGATTCCATTAGACTGGACTGGACTAGACCGATCGGTCTCGTCCAGTTCCCAATCCTAGGACTGTCCAGTTTGGTTTGGTCCCCGGTCCCAAAAAATGGAAACTGATCCTCCTGATTCAGTTCCCAGTTTTTAGGTGGAACCGGACCGGATTGGAAACCGATTATCCCTAATGGGTATTCGGACTTCGATGAAAAAATTGATTTCATATATTCTTAGATTCAATTTCTTTGAACTTTGTCCGTAATTCAATTCGAATCGAATTTATTCGACGATTCAAACTCAAGACATTTTTTAACAAACATTAGAGCACGCTCCTCCAAGAGAAAGGTGAAATGGTCTTTGGGAACACAAATAGATCGCTCCATCTATCTATGCCTTGATCGAACAAGGAAAATTAGCAAAAATAACATCGGAAAACATTTTCCATGCAAGGGATACATCTCCAGGAATCAAACAACCTAGTGTCACGGGTCGATCGATTTCGGTCGATCCAACACCGTGCGGCCTTAGGATCGGTGATCCTAAGTAAGCCTTTTCGCTCACAACACACGCACAACACAAAGAGTCGGAAGCACAATGGCGTGTATATTCACTTTCAAGGAGCTGAGCTCAAATGAGGGAGAGGGATCCCTTTTATACAAGTTCGTGACTATTCTCGGCCGTTAGATCGTCCCTCCGATCTAACGGTGGTATTCGAATTCGTATCATCATTACAAGCTATTTTAGCAGGCTACTCGATGGTTGCGTGCATGGGGAATCCACCAAAGTGCAGGCACGAGTCGGACGCAAGATCGGGCAGCGGGGTCGGATGGGTCATCGAAGCGTGTCGAGCCGTCGACGCGGAGCGGGCGAACAACTCCGGATTGGTGCGGGGACTCGACACGGATCGATCAGGGGCTGCTCGCTGGTCGTGCACGGATCGTGCATGGACGGATCAGATGCGAATCCTGGGTGATCGGCGGATCGATCAGAAGACCGATCCGGGATTGATCAGGGGTCGATCAGTGGTCGACCATGGACTGATGCGGGACTTGGTCGGGGCAGGCGTCGATCGGCGCGTTCTTGGCTACGCCCTCCTTCGTGACACGACCGAGCATGGACGTTCTTGGACATGCTTATCCGTCGGCCGTGTCATTCTCCCCCACCTAATCGGGCGACGCCCTCGTCGCGTCTGTGGCATGGAAGGCTTCGATGTGCTTCTTGAACTGCCACAGGCCCTCGGAGGGTTCCCAACTTGCTTCATTTTCGGGAAGGCCTTTCCATCGGACGAGGTACTCCCTTCGTGGAGCACGGTACTTCTTCCGTATGATCCGGTCGGCCATGATGGATTCGACATCCCGATCATAGGAGGTCTTTGTCCCGAGGGGTGCGGGTTTGTGACGTACCCCGATCTGGATCCTCCTCATCCGTATGGAATGGTTTCAACATGCTCACGTGGAACACGGGGTGTAGCTTGAGCTTGGACGGTAAATCCAGCTTGTACGCCACCTTCCCGATCCGCTGCAGCACTCGGAAGGGGCCTTCATAGCGACGGATCAGCCCTTTATGCACATCACGATACCGAAGGACGAGGTGTAGCTTGGCCAACACCAAGTCTCCGACTTCGAATTCCACATGCCGTCGCTTCTTGTCGGCCCACTTCTTCGTGCGCTTCGCAGCTCTACTCAAGCACGCCCGCGCCAAGTCTGCATGTTCACCCCATTCTTTGGCCATCTTGTACGCGGCCGGGCTGCTTCCTCGATACCCCGAAGCGATCGCGCTCGGAGTAAGCGGTTGTTGCCTGGTCACGATCTCGAACGGGCTCTGGTTTGTGGATTCACTCTGCTGCAAGTTGTAGGAAAACTGGGCAACATTGATCAATCTAGCCCAATTCGCTTGCGTGTTGCTCACATAGTGCCGAAGATAGATTTCCAGCAATGCATTCACCCGCTCCGTCTGTCCGTCGGTTTGGGGATGCATGCTGGTGGAGAAGTTGAGATTTGTTCCCAGCAACTTGAAGAGTTCTGTCCACAACCGCCCGGTGAACCGAGGGTCGCGATCGCTCACGATCGTGCGTGGAACACCCCAATATTTGACGACGTGCTTGAGGAATAGTTTGGCTGCTTCCTCGGCTGGGCAATCTTTAGTGGCCGGCACGAACGTCGCATACTTGGAGAACCGATCTACCACGACCATGAGGGTCCGACACCCTTCGGACTTGGGCAAGTTCACGATGAAATCCATCGAGACACTTTCCCAAGGTCGTTCCGGTATGGGTAACGGCATAAGGAGTCCCACGGGCGATCGTTGCTCGATTTTGTCTTGCTGACAAACGAGGCAAGTCCGTACATAGGCTTCAACGTCGTCCCGCATATGGGGCCAATAGTATTGATCCTCGACGAGTGCCATGGTGCGGTGGATTCCCGGATGTCCCGCCCATTTTGAGTCGTGGCACTCGTGTAGGATTTCCTTCCGAAGCTTCCCGTGGAGCGGCACATAGAGTCGTCGTCCTTTGGTGTAGAGGAGATCATCCTCAAGCCAAAACCGCCTCGTCTTGCCCTCTTGAGTGTATCGAAGGAGTGCTTGGGCCGTTTGATCGTGTTTCAGCCCCTCCTTGATACGATCCTCCCACGGACAGTCAGGCCGGCTCACCACATTGGCCAATTCGAACTTCCTGCTTAAGGCGTCGGCCACGGAATTGGATTTTTCGGGCTTGTATTCTAACGCATAATCAAACTCGGCCAGGAAGTCTTGCCACCGAGCTTGTTTCGGGCTGAGCTTCTTCTGAGTTTGGAAGTAGCTCGTGGCCACATTATCGGTTCTTACCACGAACCGCGATCCCAAGAGATAATGCCTCCACGTACGAAGGCAATGCACCACTGCCGTCATCTCCTTCTCTTGGACCGTGTACCGTCTCTCGGTATCATTTAGCTTTCGAGATTCGAAAGCAACCGGATGCCCTTCCTGCATCAAGACACCACCGATAGCAAAATCAGAAGCATCGGTCTCTACCTCGTATGGTTTGGTGTAGTCGGGCAGCACAAGCACCGGCTCTTTGGTCATGGCTGCTTCAACCGCTCGAACGTCTCTTGACACCGCTCCGCCCATTCCCACGATCTCTCTTTTTTCAGCATGTCCGTGAGTGGTACGGTAAGGTTCGAGTATCCCCGGATGAAGCGCCGATAATAGTTCGTGAGACCGAGAAAGGATCTCAGCTCTGTCACCTTGGTTGGGGGTTCCCAATCAACGATGGCGCGGATTTTGGCCGCGTCCATCCGCACTCGTCCGCCCCCGACGATGTGCCCTAGAAAAGGGACTTCCTCTTGTGCGAAGGCACATTTCTCCCTTTTCACATATAAATCATTCTCCCGAAGGGTCCGAAAGACTCGCCCCAAATGCTCAATGTGTTCCTCGAGCGTCCGGCTATATATGACGATATCATCAAGGTAAACTACGACAAACCGATCAAGGAATGGATGCAGTACCTTGTTCATGAGGGTGCAAAACGTAGCTGGCGCATTGGTCAATCCAAAAGGCATGACGAGGAACTCGTATGATCCATAGCGGGTCACACATGCTGTCTTTGGCTCATCCCCTTCGGCAATCCGCACTTGATAGTATCCTGATCGAAGATCTAGCTTGGAGAACCATCGGGCTTCCCCGAGTTGATCGAACAAGTCGGCTATCAAGGGAATTGGATACTTGTTCTTGACGGTCAGCTTGTTCAATGCCCGGTAGTCGATACACATGCGGAGAGATCCGTCATGTTTCTTTTGGAACAAGACCGGAGCACCGAACGGAGCTTTGGATGGTCGAACATACCCGGCATCGATCAGCTCTTTGAGTTGTTTCCGCAGCTCTTCCAACTCCGGCGGGGCCATGCGATAGGGAGCCATGGCCGGTGGTCGAGCGTCGGGTACTAGCTCGATCCGGTGGTCGACTTCTCTCCGAGGAGGGAGCTTCTTTGGTAGCTCGGGTGGCATCACATCTTGGAAGGTGTCGAGGACTCGGGTCACCTCTTCCGGTACCTCCTTCTCTTCCGGGCCTTCCTCTTTCAATGCTGCCAAGAAGGTCACCTCTCCCCTCCGTAATCCCTTGTTCAGTTGCATGGCCGATAGCATTTTTCTATCGTGCCCCGATCCACGGTAGATCGGGATCATGCATTGGCACCGTTTATCGAAGATGCAGATGCAATCCACGAAGGGCATGACGCCCGCATTTATCCGATCCAGAAATCCCAAACCGAGTATGAAATCATAATCATCTAGCGGGATTACCTCGATATTCTCTCGGCTACTCCATGGACCAAGGCAGAACTCTACGCCCTTGGCCATGCCGCTGGTTGGGACTTCTTTGGAATTCACCGTTTTGAGCCAACCGGCATCACTTGTCTCGACCGAAAGGTTCAGCTTCTTCGCGGCCTCTTTGGATATGAAGAGGTCGGACGCCCCGGTATCCACGAGTGCACTCATCGTGGTACCTCCGATCTTTACGTCCACGAACATCATACCTTTGGATCCCTTGGCCTTCTTGGCTTTGATTGATCCAAGGATCCGCAATGATCCCAACCGCACTTCTTCTCGGGGCTTATCCTCCTTACCCAAGGCCGCTAGCTTCCCTCTTTTTGGGCAATCTCGAGCCATATGGGGACCTTCACAAAAGAAGCACTTGTAGGTGCGTGCTTTGTGATAGTTCCCACCATAATTTCCAGCATGGCTGGATTCGGGTTGGTTCCTTGTAGGACCTGAAGGTGGTCGCCCTGCGTTTGGACGCTGGTATCGATTCCGATCTCCCCCACCATTGCCCTTTTCTCTCGGTCGAAAATCGGGCTTGGTCGAGGATGCCGGTCGATACTCCACAAGGGACTCGGCCACGGAAGTGGCCGTTGAGAGATCTGTTGCATTGCACCGCTTCAGCTCTTGCTTGACCCAGGGTTTGAGTCCGCCCATGAACTGGTGGAATGCCTCCGTCTCGGTCATAGACGGGATTTGGAGCAATAACTCCGAGAATCGCTTCACGTAGTCGCGGACTCCGCCTCTTTGCTCTAGGCGTTTGAGTTCTCCGCGAGCTTCTTCCTCCGCATAAGCGGGATAGTAGTATGGCGAAATTCCTCGACGAACCGAGCCCAAGTCGTGATAGGATCGCCATTCCTACCATCCGACCTGCGCCTCCACCACAACAGCGCATCATCAGCTAAATACATGGCTGCAGTGTTTACTCGAATTACCTCATCGGTCGTCCCCATGGTCTGGAAATATCGTTCCATGTACCACAGGAAGTTGTCCACGTCCTTTGCCACCCGAGAGCCCTTGAACTCTTTTGGCTTCGGTGCATCGGTACGGGATTGCACGGTGATCACCCCGTTCACTCGTGCGGCTTCAAGCTCCGTGACCTTGCCTTTCAGCTCGGCCATTTCTGCGCGCATGGCTATCATCGCGGCCTCCCATGTCTCGCTCCGTTGCTGCATCTCGTGCGTGAGGGTCCCCATCACCTCGACCCGGAGCTCTCCCATGCCGGCTTGGAGTTCCTGCACTTCGGCCAAGAACTCCTCCCTACCAGCTTCCGCTCCCTCAATGGTCTGGTGTAGATCATCCACAATGGCCTGGACATCCGTGACGGTCCCCTCTAGGATCGTCACCCGATTCTCCAGATCTCCACATTGTTCCCTCGAACACGAGGCAGCACGGCCTTTCCTCGACCGAGGAGCCTTCACGGCGGGGCGCCCACGATCATCCTGATCAGCACCCAACATGGCCGCAACATCCGCTTGAGAATCAGCCATCGCGATAGGAACGATTGCTCTGATACCACTTGTCACGGGTCGATCGATTTCGGTCGATCCAACACCGTGCGGCCTTAGGATCGGTGATCCTAAGTAAGCCTTTTCGCTCACAACACACGCACAACACAAAGAGTCGGAAGCACAATGGCGTGTATATTCACTTTCAAGGAGCTGAGCTCAAATGAGGGAGAGGGATCCCTTTTATACAAGTTCGTGACTATTCTCGGCCGTTAGATCGTCCCTCCGATCTAACGGTGGTATTCGAATTCGTATCATCATTACAAGCTATTTTAGCAGGCTACTCGATGGTTGCGTGCATGGGGAATCCACCAAAGTGCAGGCACGAGTCAGACGCAAGATCAGGGCAGCAGGGTCGGATCTGGGTCATCAGAAGCGTGTCAGAGCCGTCTGACGCGGAGCAGGCGAACAACTCCGGATTGGTGCAGGGGACTCGACACGGATCGATCGGGGGGCTGCTCGCTGGTCGTGCACGAGATCGTGCATGGACAGATCGAGATGCGGATCTGGGTGATCGGCGGATCGATCGAAGACCGATCCGGGATTGATCGGGTCGATCGGTGGTCGACCATGGACTGATGCGGGACTTGGTCGGGGCAGGCGTCGATCGGGGCGTTCTTGGCTACGCCCTCCTTCGTGACACGACCGAGCATGGACGTTCTTGGACATGCTTATCCGTCGGCCGTGTCACTAGCGTGCAAGCTAAAGTCTCATTTGCATTGTGTCACTGCAGAGCGGCATGATCAAAGCCAAAGTGTAATCTCGTGTTTGGTCGTGTGGCAGAGAAGTCTTACGTACCAACTAATACTTAGTGCTTCAATTTGTCGAACGGCACAAGCCGCTTCCTTCTGCGCTTCCTCCTAGGCAGCCTTTTCCTTCTTCATGTCGTCGAGCCTCATGCACAAACGCCTGGTCGTTCGATATGAAGATTTTTGCAGAATTCGCACCGTTTGACCCTGAACCATCCGAAGCCAAGGAATGAGGAACGATTAAATGAAGCCACGAGGAAATAGACATGTTATGGAACAATCTTACGCAAAATGAAAATATCCATACTTGTCTAAATTGATCTCCACCGATAGAGATAGAAAGACTCGGTAACTAACAATCAAACGCTGCACAAACTTAAAGGGCAGTAAAAGAAAAACGAAGGATGTGGTCATGAGAATTCTATAATGCAAAAGAATATGTAAAGAGAGTGAATTTTCAGATATATGCGGCAACTCGCAAAGCATTCAGCAATCCATGATAACACAATATATAGATGTTAACACGAAAAAACATAATCCCATGATCTCTATAGCTCCCATGATCTCCAGGTCTAGAACAATAATACATATAATCGAGTATAAAGATTAACGTACCTCTAGATCCATCGATCTTGATGCGAAAGTGGAAAAGTAACGATCCATGTGCAAATCCTTTTTCTCTATTGCCCTATATATCACTAGCTCAATGAGGTGACCTTCTCACCCTTTAACACTAGGTAAAGGCTCATTTGTGAGAATAATTGTGAGAACTAGGGTTAGAGGAAAGACTTGAGCATTATATATAGAGTTTCTAGCCAGGTCCTCTCATTATGGGCGGGGCTAAACTTGGCTCACACAAGCCAGCCCCATATTAGACTAATTAAAAAACATTTTATCTCACTTTAGACCAACCCCTAAAATGGTAAATTACAATATCAATTAATGTCATTGACATTAGGAAAACTCTTACAACTGACGCATAAAGAATTTCCCAATTCACTTATAGTTACTCGTGGATGTTGTCTTTGTCTACCAACTGCACCGAGATGAATTGACAGATCATATGTAAGGGTGAGTATGGTTCCAAGGTAGAACCTGGAACTAGAGAACTGGACCGATGGGAACTTGTTCGATTTCAAGTTCTAAGGTATTAAGGTAAGTTTCAAGTTCTGAAAATTGGAGAACTTAATTCGACAGGTCTATTCTAGGTTCTTGATATGTGGAGCCTAGAACCTAGATCTTGTAAAAGTTTTTGTGTTTTTCTTGATCTATGTTTTCATGTGATCCTATGGTATTCCATAATGGCTAATGATGAATTTATAATCTAGAACCATTGGTCTATGCTTTTATTTAATGACTTAGACTTTTAGTTTGTTAATATTTATTATTTTTCGTTCCAAATATAAGTTGCAGTAAGCAGATTAATAATAAGCGGTGGTCATTAAATATGATGATTCACTGCAATTGTTTGATTAATAATATAAATGAAATCTAAGTAGACCTTGGAATCGACCCTATAACTTGTGATAAGGAAGGTTTCATGTTCCAATGTATGCATGGTAGAATTTGAGTTTAAAAAAAATAAGAAACTCATTTCAATGTATAGGTTTTAGGTTCTAGATGAAACTTTTATGGAACTTGCAACTGCTTATCCCTAATTGTATGATTCGATCAAATCAAGTGATTAACTCTCATGTGAAATTCTCATATCATAATCCAATTTGAGCTAAATTGACAATCATCATCACAACAAAAGAAGAGGAAAAGTTAAAAAGAAAACCAAACAAACAACGGGAGGAGGATTTCAAGATTGTATCGACCACTGCCGCGAATTGGAGTCTCCGTCCTAATTAGTACAGGAATGGGAAAATTGTCCAAAAAGTCCTAAACCTATTGCACTTTTGCCAATTTAGTCATAAACCTTTTAACTTTGCCAATTTAGTTTTAAACATTTTCACTTCTTGCCAATTCAGTCCATCCGGCCAATTTTGGCCGAAAAATGCTGACGTGGACATCGACGGGGCCACATAGGACCGTCGGTGCTGACGTTGACAATTTTTAATAAAATTATAATATTTTTTTGAATTTTTATTATTTTTATTTTTATTTTTTGTTTTTTCCTTCTTCTTTTTTTCTTTCTTTTCTTTTTGGCTTTCTTTGCCTTTTTTGGTTCTAACATCACCAATACTCACGACATTGCACTTAGTGTTTTTCCCCAACTGTACTATTATCCATGTATGATAAGTGCTAAACTAGTTCTTATTTGGTGTATCATGAAGTGAACTACCGTAATCCATATTCCATCCGTAAGACGGCGAATCATCAATGACGGAGTTTTACTTTAATTTCTTTCTTCTTTTAACTCATTGGGCCCACACTTGCTTTCTTTTCTTCTACAAAGTAGCCACGCGACAAAAGAAAAATAATGCATAGCTCTTGTTTCCAGTCATACGCGAGCATTGTGCTATGAGTTTTACATCCAATTGAATTGTTTATTTGGTGTGGGAAACACTTGAACAGGTGAGCTATTGTAACTTTGATTCTCCAATTATAGTGGATTATTTTATTGCTGGCTCTTTCCATGAATGTAGTTATTGAACACTTAAACCGAAACGCGTTAATTTTTTGTGCCACTATTATTCATCATTTATTTCTTTGGTAATTTTGTATTGATTTGGATGCAAGATCCTTGTTAGTTTCTGCGATAATATTAAAACAATCGGTATCCGAGTTTGTTGCACCACAACGCCCATCGCTTGAAAAGCATGTTGGTAATTAGATTCAATCTTTGAATATTTATTAAACACAAGAATAGATCAGGAGAACATCAATTAACCATCGGCTCTAATACTATTGATAAGAATTGCGGAACAAAAGCTTAATACCTCTTGGCGATCTCTTTTCGAGTGAAGGTATTGGGTTTCTACTGCGCACCTAATATTGAGAGATATGGAGTTCAAGCTGTTTAAGAAACCATTGACACTATATAAGATAGCTATCCTTTAGATAACAACGATTACACATTCATTGGGAAGGGCTGGTTGAACAAGCAAAGAGACTAATTCGTGAATACTAGGAAAAGAAAGCAACCCCTCCTTCACCATGAAGATTGCAGATCGGCACACTTCAACATCGACTCATAAAGTCATCTAAGATCAATGGACCTTCCACCATTTGCATAATGTAGCCAGAAACACTAGCTTGGTTCACTTACCAAGAAGACATGGCTCCTCTGCAACTCGCAGAATCTCGAGAAATTCCATGCGAAAAACTTGGAAAAAAACCGCAATAAAAGAGTTGAGAAGATGGTGCGGCGAGGAGGCCGAATCGGAGATGTCGGCATGTTCTAATTTGGTTCCACCTCGAGTTCCTCCACTTCCCTTCCGCGAGTAAACCTCGCCACGAAACAGAAGTACTCGATAGATTCAGTGCCAAAATCCGTCCTACAGCCGGTGAGTTTGATTATGCAGTCCACTCATGCTATCATTTCATTCCCCGCAAGACCATAATGTAGTGCTGCATTTCTCATTTTATTAGATGAGGAGTGTCTGCAAAATACTGCATGTTTCAGTTCAATCCTCGCTGAAGGGTTTGGAGGAACTCTTAGTGCAGCCAAACATTTATCTAACATGGAGAGCATTTCTAGATGGGCGATCTTACTCTATTTTCACAAATCATTCGAGAGCAAAAAATGTTACTTTGCAAATCTGGGTGATAATCAATCAAGGGATAATCAAGAATCGAGATCATATCATCAAAACAGCAAAATGTATGATTGGTTGGTAATTATCTAATCAAGTGACACTAACGTGAAGGATGTGTAGCTTCACACGCCTTTAATTGCAGCTTCCAGGGAGAAGGGTCCATTGTGATTTTCGGTTTTGTAGCATATGTGGTCGATGTCGCAAACCAGTAAGCTCCAATACAGGATAGTAGTTTGTAAAAAGATTTCAACGTTTAGCCGGTTTCTCATTAGTAAATTAGTAACTTACATTTGAGTTTATACTCACAGTTGAATTTTATTGCTTGGCTTTTAACATTTATAAGTATCCACATTAAGTCACTGTGATTATTTGGCAAAGTCACAAGTTTACATTCAAATTTTTGTCATTGTCTAGTTGATCAGTATATAATTACTCAATTACAACTTTTTTGTTTACTAACTTGCATTTGAATTTTACTATTGACCTTTAAAACTTATCATATTTGACAAAATCTTCAACCCTACATTTGAATTTTACCAATCACTATAGTCGATCAGCAAGCCATTAGCTTACATTTGATACTTAGCAGTGGATTTAAAAATTTACTGGTATTAATGATATTAAACTACTATAATACTTTTAGAAAATTACCGAGGATAATTCTAGTTGATTAGCAACTCACCAACTTTAATATTGAATGTTATCCTTGGGTTTCACAATTCACCATCATTATTCACATAAAAAAAAATATTACAATATTTCCGAAAGTTACCAAATTACTTGTGAATTTACCAATGCTCAAGTGATTAGCAAATTAGTGTTAGATTCAAAGGTAAGGCAATAAATGTATATAGGTAAACTTCACATTGAATTTCACAATGAGTTCCATCTTTTACATAGATCTCATTGTGTGACTAGGGCACGGCTTTTCACAAGCCACTATCATCGTAATAAAATAAAGTATTATTAATGAGTGCCCTGAAACAATTGCTAAGTATATTTTATTTGAAATCATTAAATTTTCAAGTCACTGATTATTTATCACATGAGTGACATTAAAACTTCCTTTATTGTTAACGAGTGTCCTAGTACAATTTTTAATAAAGTTCATAACAAAGAACTTCTTAAATTTTTAAGAAACGGTGAAAAGGTTCATCTAAATTTAAAAAAAAATTGAAATAGCAAGATATAATTTAGCAATAATGTTGGAAATGAACTTGAAAAGCCATAGTCTTACTAGACACACTACAGAGTTTCGTTTTTAATCGCTTGAAAAACCTCTTAATTGTTTTCAAAATATGGAAAAAAAATAATTTAAGTTTTAAAACTTTATGAAATAATCATATTTGGATTTACATGTCAACATTTTTATATTTCAAAAAAGATAAATTACGTACTTCATGTTGGACAAAAATTCACGAGCAAGTCATAAGATTCTTCATAAATTGAAATTAAAAATACTAAAAATACGCGGGAGGCAGAAGAACCTCTTTCTGGTTAGAGATAGACTTGATCATGGGCCTAGCCGATAATCCCGGCCCGGTCCACATAGGCCCAAAGGTGCTTTCCGATGGGCCAAGACAATCGCTTCCACTCGTAAGGTCCAAGCTAACCTCGTTTGGGCATGATGGGCCAACCCGGACGGCACTTTAGATGGCCCGGCCCGATCGGGGACCAGAAAACGGGGCAACTTTCGATTCTAATTATAATTTTTGAGTTCGCATAAAGAGATAAGACATCTCCGGTCCGGTCAACTTCACGCGAAGACAAAAATCCGAGCTTCGAGATCAAGGCGTGTCGCGACCTCTTTTCTTTCGGCACCGGATCGGGTCGGGCGCCTTGCGGAGGCTAATGGCTCGGCTAAATTTATTAAGCCCAGACTCTCCCAAGTCCACCAATTCACGACTTTAATAGTCTAAGTTTTTAACCTGTAAATTAATTTTAAAACGAAGTCGCCACTAATTAATTTGGAGTGGGTTGATTAAAACCCATGCGAAGTATTAGGAGAAATACTCGCTCCTGCGCAACTAGAGAAATTAGGATCCGGGATTTGATTACACTAGTTAAATCACTAATGCCCTTTTGGTACCTAATCTTGTTTAAACCCTGAGGCTTTTTGGATGTTTTAGGGATTTTCCATGCATTTTTTAGGAGGAAAAACATTTTTTTTTTTTTTTGTCTTTTTCTATTTTTTTGGACATAAAAATGACTTTTTGGATTTTTGGCATTTTTGGAAAATATGAAATATTTTTTATTTTTTATTTTTTGGAAAATAAAGTATTTTTTATTTTTCTTGATTTTTCTGGAAAATAAAATATTTTTCAATATTTTTCAATATTTTTCTGTATTTTTTGGAAATTAAAATATTTTTTAATATTTTTCGAAAATAAATTATATTTTTTTTTTTTTTTTTTCAGAAAAAATATTATTTATTATTTATTATTTAATTAAAATATTATTTAAAATA